>JBCNYG010000002.1:21290365-21324598 GCA_039654305.1 Porochilus rendahli | reverse complement strand
TGTGTGTGTGTGAGAGAGAGAGAGAGAGAGAGAGAGAGAGAGAGAGACAGAGAGACAGAGAGAGTGAGCAGCAAGGGGAAAAAGTGCCATTGTCGCATGTCTGACAGTTTGAGTCATATAAGTTTGGAGAAAAGGTCAGTGAAAATACAGAGTGAATTCATTTATAGTCCGTCCTCTCCCTCCTGTTATCTAAGGACATTCATCTGTCCCGCAACAATAACCAAGTTCTTTTTAGAACCTTATACTGAATGATGAATGATGCACAATGCAGGTCTGGTGCATCACTTGGCTGTGTCATCCCTGTTCTCACCTTGAAGTATTCTGCATGCATTGTATGTAGTTCTTAAATATAGATAATGTGTGATTAAAGGCCTGACCACAGAGTATTATCAGTTCTCTTTAAATTCCATTGAATGTGCACTATGTTTTATTGCTAATGCAATAAGTGTGTGATGTCATACCCTGCGGTCCTCACTAAAACTAAAACCAAGGTGGCATGTAAATTTATTTAAAAGAAAAAAAACCCTTCAAACTGGACTCCATTTCAAATTACCGACCTCAGCTCCCCCTCCACCCCCATCCTCTCTGCACGTTCCGCTCCTATTTCCCGCTTTAGCTGACACTCCATTTTTCTCCCTCACCTAAAAAGCCCAAGCATCTAAGCTAAGGCTTAAAAGATGAGATGGCACCCACTCCTCCTCCCCCTCACTGTCTAATCCTGAAGTGTGTCCTCCATCATCGAACGCTGGATGACTCCCATTACACTCCTCCACCGTCCCCTCCATCTGAGGGAAAGGTCAGGTTCAGAGTCCTTCTCTCCTTCTAAATTGGCTGAGTTTTTTTTTTTTTTTTACCACCCCCCCCACGCTGCCTCAATACTGCAGCCCTGCATTGGTTCATCTCAGGCTTGATCTTCCTCAAGAGGTCAGCTTTGTGAACCTTGTTATAAATAATAAATTAATATTAACCATGTATCCAATTTGTCATAAATAAAAGAAAATAACTCCCAAATACAGGGTGGAATCTTTTTAATTTAATATCTGACTAGCCAGCATACCTTTACTCTGACTGTAGCCATATCGATTGAATGGAATCAAGCCAAATTTCAACTTGCAGTGAATCAAATAATCTCTGATATACTCTATTAAGGAGGTGGTACCAGCTAAATTCCTTCAAGGTGCAAATGGAAAAAGAAAAAACGAGAAAAAAGCCACCTGTGTGTTTTAGTGTGCCTGGAGACCGTCAGGGCTGGCTGTGATACACAGTGGTTTGGTATTAGAAAAACGAGGCCTTTCTGAATACTGACCCTGCCCCCCCCCCCTCCCGTAGGGATCGACAGAGACTCAGTGGCGTCAGGCAGACTTGCCGCAGCTCCAGGGCTGGGCTGACAAGGGACTGCTGACACAGCCAAAGATGGTAAGGAGATCGCCACCCACTTACTGCCATTTTTACCACCGTTCCTGCTGCTGCCCTGCTGTCGACAAAGGCTTCGCACAATGCGCACCAGGGATATTAGTGTCAAGAGTGCTTGGTGTTTATGTAATCTAGTGCACAACTAGTACATGGCGACAGTAGCTTTTGTGTAAAGCTTGCTTCACTGTATGTGTTGTGATCGCAGCGCTTGTTAAGTGCGAAGTCTTACTGCTCACATTTAGACATCTGACACACAGAAGCATATTCAACATCGTAGCGATATTTGCCACAGTTCGCTTTAGCTTTATCTGCGTCTGCTTTTCTTTGCGTCATGTTCTTTTTTCTGAGATTTGTTGATGTGAAACTTGCTCAGGAAGAGGCACCGCCCCCAGGCCACTCTAATGACTGGAGAGCATTACCAGTGAAAACATGTATTAGAATAGAGCCTGACATTTCAACATCCCCACTAATAAGGCCATTATAGTGCACTGGTTAAATGGCAGGTATGGCACAGGCGCACTGAATTTCATCTGTTCATGGCACTGCTAAAAAACACACACTTTCACTCACACACACACACACACACACACACACACACACACTCACACTCAATCCAACACGCCTCTGGATCTCCTTGGCTCGGGGACATTAGGCTGATAGAACCTGTATTTTTATCCCCATCCTGACATTCTTATATAAGGCAGAGTGGCAGAGCTACTTTCCTTCCCACTCACACACATTTGCACACTAACTAACACACACACACATACACATACACATACACACACAGCTTGAGCGAAGCGACACCGCATTCAGGAACAGTCGGTATATCTGCCATTGCATTTGCAGAAATAAAGGAGTGCAATTGCGGGGCTGGTGTTCAGCTGAATAAGAGGCAAGCTACTGTCTGTCCTCAGGATGACACCGAGCCTTTTGTGACGGCGCAACCGTCCTTTGTCACTGGCTGCCTTCTCCTGAGCCTGCCTCAGAAAACCCGACATCCTGACCTCCAGTGCAGATGCTTCCCATTGTATGGAAATGTTCTGCTGTTGGAAAAGACGATAGATTTCTACGATATATTATATAATTTCACCAAAATATGTGTTGACCCTTCAGGTTTGCATTTAGCAGCGGTGGTTTGCAAGTTTGCAACACCTTGGGTGCCCACGAAACATGAGAGCCTTTTAAAAAGACGGAGGGAAGTTAAAACATGAGCGGGTCATTGCAGCGTTTTCTGCACTGTAGTGAGGGACAGCAAGTGTATAATTTTATGTGGATGTGCATAAATTTCAGGTGTTACATATTTAATCATGCTGGTAGAATATAACAGAATGGCACACAGAATGGCTCACCCGACCCCTCACAACACACTTCTTTGTTTTTATATGTGACCTCGAAAATGACCGCTAGCTCTTTGCATGCTCAGGTAGCAGAATGCCAAGCCTTCGCAACTTTTGCTAATAAAAATGGAAAGCATTATTGCATAAGATGATGAGGAATGAGTGATTGATTGAGATTCCCACAGCGGTTTAATCTGTACCTGGATCTCTAACCGCCTTTCCTGTTTGCCAATTCGCCGTTCACTACGTTAAAAATATTCCAGAAACAATCTACAACAATTCAGTAACATCTGATATAGATGCTATATACAATCTTAAATTATAAGGTGAACATATTTTTGTTTATGTATCTGTATTTTAAATTCTTTTCACCCATCGATCCCTTATTTATAGCGCTTATCTGTCAGGGTCACGAGGGAAGCTGGAGCCAGTTGACCTAATCTGCATGCTTTTGGACTGGGGAGGAAACCACAGCACTCTTGCAGTGGGGTAACAGTGCAACCTTCTACTCTGCCTATTGTTTTTATATCTCTTTATATCCCCTGTACATTACAAATCCGTGTTTGAGCCTGCCTTGAATGTGGGCACCGATGAATGAAACGATAAGGAATATTTTGTTCAGAGCTCCCTCATTTGATATGTGAATAAAAAACACCTCATAGATGTGATAGAGATTTTGCTGCACTGTTTGACAGCGGTGGTCAGAGATCTATGTAAAAAGAAATATAACTTATTTATGAGGGAACTGGTGGCTCAGTGGTGAAGGCTCTCGGTTGTTGACCAGAAGGTGGCGATTCAAGCCCCAGTAACACCAATCTGCTACTATTGGGCCCTGGAGTAAGGCCTTTATCAAGATAAAAAATGTTAGTCACACTGGATAAGGGTGTCTACCAAATGCAATAAATGTAAATTTAATCCTACATTTTTAATGTACCATTTCTATGGGTTATTCTATGATAAAGCTGACCAAAAGTAGATAAATGTCCATTATATCACTCGCTCCTCATAATCTTCTTTCTCCATTTTTTATAAGCAAACCTTGTGAAGGCTGGGTATTCAGCTGCGTAATCACGCAGAGTTCTAGCACAGCTAGGGGTCACAACAAATTGGATTGTGGGCAGGATGAGCCAGCCCCTTTAATAATGCCTCCTTAACCCAGACAAACACACACAAGCACAAGCACAAACACGAACACAAACACAAACACACACACCCCAAAACTGTCCTGTTGCAGTGACTATATTTCCACTGTGTGCCTCTCTCTCGCTACTGTGTGCATACTGTCAAGAGCATAATTAACATTTGCATCCTTTGGGCTGAAAGCATCATTTTGTCATATTGGAAATTGCAAGAATGTGTGCGCCAAGACAAAAAAAAACAAATGTAAATACAAGTCTCAAAGGAATGGCAGCAAGTCTTCCGTACAGCCACATTTTTACAACAGTAATAAAGAAATAACCACAGATCTCTAGTTAAAGAATTTACCATAGTGGAAATTTTATTAAAGGTGTTGTGTCATGATTTTGACCCATAAGTACCTGCCGAAAAAGTGATTAAAAAATGTCTAAAAATACTTGTCTATATTTGTTTAAATGTCTTTCAGCTTGCAATTAATTTACAGACGCAGACGTCCTTATTCAGAGCAACTTACATTCACCATTTTATTCTTAGCAAATAAGGGTTAAGAGCCTTGCTCAACAGGTGCAGCTTAGTGGTACTGGGGTTGAACCCCCAACCTTAAGCACTGAGCCTCCACAGCGCCAACAATTCAAAAGAATTGTAATGTCAGTACCCCATCATTCAAAAGAAGTCTAGCATCTTTATGCCCAGTATGGCACAGACGGAAATGGACTGCAACATGGAACTTTTTGAAACCTGAACAGTTTTCAAAGATAGAGATTGTTTAACAAATCCCTAACAAACCTCATACGTATATAAACCCAATTCATCGCTCGTATTTTTCGTAAACAATATTTACATCTATATGAAAGATTATATATTGTTTATAAACACCATTTGTGATATTGAGGCTGTTTATTCAAACAACCATGACACTGCCCCTTTAACATCACTTACCATTTATAATTAGTATACAAATGTGAATACTGGCCTAGCTTTAGACTGAAAGGACAAGGAGTTTATGGCTGTTTTTGATAAGGGAGGAGAAAGAGTCAGAGTGCAGAAACCATATCTAGCTTGTACAGCTAAAAATATCAACGGCTGCATTTTAGCTTAGATCTCAGTTTTCTCTCTTTTCACTGTATTATTTGCCGCCTTTGAATTTATCAGCACAAAGTATTAGGATGCCTTTTCTTTTATTATTTATTAAATTCTCTCTATTTGTTCGCTTTAGATTTCAGTCTCTATTCCACACCACTTTAGAAAAGCAGAGCTGAATATTAAACACAGCTGGGATCCCTCTAGTGACAGTCGGGTTGAGATCAGCCAGGTGTGATCACTGTTTGTTTCTTTTGAGGGGATTTTTTATTTTTAACTGAATTTTAGTGACAAATGAAATGTTTTGACAGTGATGGCCGCCCCTGTGAGACCTTGTTGTGGGTTTCAAAAAATAAATGAATAAATAAAAACAAAAGCAATAACTGTCACTTAAAAATGCCTAGCACCCAATGAGAAAGTCATCACGGCTCTGTGTCTCCTGGGGTCAGGATCTTTAGTAGGGAAAGGTGCAAAAGCTAAACCCTTCCAATTTTTCACCCCCAACACTTTATAATTGGTTGTTTCTAAGTAATTCTGACAGGAGAGGACAGTTACATGCGTCAGCCTGCAAGGAACTGACACGACTGTAACCACCCAATGCCACAAAGGAAAATGATGTCTGGTGAAATCAAATGAACATGCACACAAAATCCTGAAAGAAGAAGGAAAAAAACTCACCGAGACAAGGTGCTTCTAAAGCGCAGTCTCTCTCGGGGAGACGACCTGATGCACGTTTAATTCCTGCTTCCAGCAAACATTACCCTCATCATCATACCACCTATTTAGGAAAGTAGCGAATTCAAAAGTGGCCACTGAAGAAATGAAAAACCATGTAGTCTCACAAAACACACACACACACACACACACACACACACACACACAGGTGAAACTCAAAAAATTTTAATATCATGCAAAAGTTCATTTATTTCAGTAAATCAACTTAAAAGGTGAAAGTAATATATTATATAAACTCATTACATGCATAATGAAATATTTCAAGCCTTTAATTTTTATAATTTTAATGATTATGGATTACAGCTTCATCTAAATCCAAAATCTCAGAAAATTATATTATTACATGAAATCAATTCACAAAAGGACTTTAAATACAGAAATGTCAGCCCACTGAAAAGAATAATAGTGCATATGTACTCAGTTCTTGGTCTGGGCCCTTTTGTACGAATTACTGCCTCAGTGCGGTGTGGCTTGGATGCTATCAGCCCGTGGCACTGCTGAGGTGTTATGAAAGACCATGATGCTTGAATAGTGGCCTTCAGCTCGTCTGCATTGTTCGGTCTGATGTCTCTCTTCTTTCTCTTGGCAACGCCCCATAGATTTTCTATCTTGTTAAGGTCAGACGAGTTTGCTGGCCAATCCAGCACAGTAATCCCACGGTCACTGAACCAGGTTTTGCTCTTGATGCACTAACAAACTGACAATCCTCTCCAGGCTGCGGTCATCCCTGCTGCTTGTGCCCTACCCCTTTCTTCCATACTTTTCCCTTCCACTTAACTTTCTATTAATGTGCTTTGACACAGCACTTTGAGAACATCCAACCAACAGTTCCCTCTGAGATCAATAACGTATTCTGATTCTGCAATAACAATTTAATTTATTCCCTCCTTATGGAGGGGGTCAATGATGGTTTTCTGCACAACTGTCAGGTCAGCAGTCTTCCGATGATTGTGAATTCTATAGTAAGCCATAATCATCAAAATTATAACAAATAAAGGCTTGAAATATTTCGCTTTGCATGTAAAGGGTCTATATATTAATTTTAACTTTTAGGATGAATTACTAAAATAAATGAACTTTTGCACGATATTTTAACACACACACACAGACACACGTATTATGAAGAAGGGAATGTTTAGAATTCCTCTGAAAATGTAACTATCATACCCCTTTTAGGCATATTATGACATAATAGAATAAAATCTTACAAGGATCGTTTTATTACTAAAAATTACCCTTGTTGGGCCCTTGAGAAAGGCCCTTATTCATCTACTGATCAGCTGTATGAAAATTGTACGTTGATATGATAAATGTTAGTCGCTCTGGATAAAGGCATTTTCCAAATGCCATAAATGTAAATGTACCATGCTGGATATTCCTCTTTGGGTTTCAGCAATGGATCTTCTCCTTGTTTATAGATGTTTACTCCAACAGCATGCGAGGTCAGCTTAACTGGGTCTTTACATACCTCTGGGCCCTTAAGCACATCCTTCACCATGCCTTTTCCTTTTCCTTTAGCAGCTAATAATATATGACAAAACACAAATGCGTTACAGGGGGACAAGTCCACAACGAGAAACTTACTTTTCTTTATTGCATTTTAATCCTGCATCTCAATATAATATTGTCTGCTAATACATATATATTTATATATATATATACACGTGTACGTGTGTGTGTTGTGCACACATTTTTAAGTATTATTTTATAAATAAACTCAATTAATCAAGACATCCCTTGTGTTGTGAATGTACCAGGTGCACTCAAAAATGAATTCTTAAAATCATTATCATTTCACATTTTTTTTGCTGCTTTTTTTGTTTAAAAACTGTTTTACCATCAAATAAACAATATGCATCATAATGTTCAACGTAAGGTGTATTACTTAATTACTTGTTTCTTGTTTATTTCCGAGAGTCAAGGTCAGGTCTAGTCTATGACTTGTACCAGGATGTTAGCTAGTTGCCTGGTTACTTAAAAACACTGCACACATTTTCTTAAAAAAAATAATAACATACCGACTTTTTTTGCATATCCGCGAATTTGGACTGAACTGTTCACTAAAGCGCAAACACAAAGCCGGGTATGTGAAGTGAACAAATGCAGACTACATTCAGTGAAAGGCTTCAGGACGTTAATAAGAGCCATTTTCCTACACCATGCTGTAAACCATAAACACGTGACCAGAGCACTTCCGTTATCGAGATGCGCACTCCGCGTGCGCAGTGTTAAAGCTGCAAAACTGGATTTACTAATATAATTGTTAATGTATATTTTACTTAAGTCTAGAGACTGAGCATATGGAAAGGTTACAACTTAAAAAATATCACCAAATAAAAAATAAATCTAGGTCTTTACACCTTTTCCGCCAAAACTACGAAACTTCCGGTTTGGTTTTACTCTACTGTTAGCAAGATGGCGGAGTACGCGTCTGTTCAGAAAGGCTCACTAAAGCTTAAAGGCGTTGGAGATATTTCGGCTGGTAAAAAGTGCGTATTTTCTCTACTGCTTGATATAAATTATATTATGGTTAAAAAGTGATTTGGTGTATAAACAGGCTTTTGGCTTTATTTGCTAGTGTGCTATTTGTTTAGCTGATAGCTTAGCTAACAACATAGCATAGCTAAATCTAAATACTTCTTAATTCGGTATAAAAGTGCTTTAAATAAATTGTATCATGGCTTTTATATTCATAACCAGTGTGTAGATTTCCTTAATAAAACAGTAATCATTTTGATGTGTTCAGTGAACTTGTTTAACGCTGTGTTGTTTTTAGCAAGAATTAGCCTGCTTTTGTGACTACTGATCAGAACGTCAGCAGTTCAATCTCCTGTATCAAACTGCTACTGTTGGGCCCTTGAGCAAGGCCCTTAAGTCTTATAGGCTCAGTGTATAAATAAGATTAAAAAAATGTAATCTGCCAAATGCCATAACTGTAAATTATCTAAACTTTCTTGTTAGTGACGTTACGATTAAAAGGCTTTGTGCGTTAAGTTCATGTACAGCATAATAACTTGCTATAGTAATAGCTAAGATTTATAGTAACTGTTATAATTATAACAATAATGCTGATAACACCAAGTGCAAGAACAATAATAATAATAATAGCTATATGATAGGTGGAAATTACTGTTCTCAATGGTCTCTTTTTGAAGACAAAAAAAAGTAGCTGGTCATGTCATTCAGGAACTGCTGGGTGTTGTTTTGTAAACTTTGAGAGGCTGGTGAAAAAAACTGCTCCAGGTGCTACAATGTAAACTATTTAAGGTATATTTTTCAATGAAAGTTTAAAATATAGCTATAACTATAATCATGTAAAAAAAGAAGGAAGTTCTGTTCATTTATAAACAATCAACTTTGGGCAGTTCAGTGTTCTGTTCCTGACTTCATGTGCCATCATGTCATTTAAACAGGAAGAAGAAGAAGAACAAGGAGCTGAAGAGTTTGGAAAAGCAGGTGCTGACGACTTCAGCAGACGAGGAAAAAAACAAGAAGGCTTATCTTGATAAAAGAACACCAGCTCAAATTGCTTTTGACAAAATCCAGGAGAAAAGGGTGTGTACCGCTTTGTGTGTTTTTTTTTTTGTTTTTGTTTTTTTTTGTCATTAGGTGCATACTTTTGTAGCTGACTGGGCATTTTTAAATAGAGTTTGCATGTTCCCTTCATGTGTCTGGGTTTCGTCCAACAGTCCAAAGACAAGGTCTTGTTTAGCAGTTCAGGGCTAAACCCAAAACCACTGATCTAGGAGAGTGCATTAAATGAGTGTTAAAATGAAAACTTGCAGCTTTACTGACACTTTGCTGAGGTTTTGACACTTTTATGCCAAGAAAATGTTATTTTTGCTTTTTGATAGTGTAATTAATGTGATGAAAATTTAATTGACTTTACTTACCTTCTCATTTTTATTAGCAAATAGAACGGATTTTGAACAAAGCCTCCAAAACACACAAGCGCAGAGTTGAGGTAAGTGTGTTTTCTTACAGTCTATATTGCTATGTTACATCCAGTCTCCTGCAATTTAGTGTAATTACCTAACCTTTTTCATTTCTATCTTTCTTTTTGCAAACCTGATATCTCAAACTACTAAATGATTTTTGTTTGTTTGGTTTTATATTTATTTATTTTGTTGTTGTTGTTTTTTTTTTTTTTTGGAACTCATTATAATGATTTGAGTATAATATCTGTTTTTCTCTAGGAGTTCAACAGACATCTGGACACACTGACAGAACATTATGATATCCCTAAAGTCAGCTGGACCAAATAACCCCAAACTCCTGTGGATCATGAGCAAGATGATGATATTCAGCTGTTGCGGATTTAACATTTTCTTTTTAACACACAATTTAAATCAACTGATAATTAAAGCTCAGTAGATCATTAAATGTTAAATAAATGTGTTGATTTGTTTTCCTTTGTTTGCTAAGAAGGAATGTGGAGCTGTGCTTTTTGAAACAAATGTATATGATGTATAGATATTTCGAATGTACCTTTTAAATATAGCTTTTCATTTCACAAGCTGGATTCAGAAGTGTTTTTTTGTGCTGTAAAGTTCAACCTTATACCTGTGTTTGGTATGTGGTAATTAGTGACGTTCGGTAAAGGATAAAAGTAACAAATAATTGATTTTTGCTTCTCTCCAGTGTACAGAAGTGTATTAATTATAACTAACATCATCCACCAGTTCGCCCATAATTATATAGCATTGTTATAAACGTTTATTTTGTTTATTAAAACCTTTTGATCATAATTAAACTTTTCACATTGTAGAAGTGCATATTGATTTGTGTTTTTTTGTTTGTTTGTTTTGTGTGTATGAGCTGCCAGTCTTATGGAGTACTCAAACACCTATTGTGCATTAACAGTAATGAAATAAACACACACATCTGGCTGATTGTCTGTAGTAAAAGCTCATTCATTCCCAATACATTTAATTAAGTTTATGGATAGGATCTTTACTATACACCTCCAACAACATCTTTAGGAAGGAAGAGTTATTGCTTTTTTTAAAAATTGGTTTTCTAAAAATTATCTTTTAAGAGATCTGATTACATATAGTTGCTATTGTAATTGATAACAACTAACTTTAAGGATGTTACAGAATATTAAATGTAACTATTAAACAGAAAAGTAATCACTGAGTGAATCAGAAAGTATAACTGTTAGCACCTTTCTGTGGGATAATTAAAGGATAAAATGTTTCAGAATGCTGTTAAGAATCGTAAAGAAGCCAGGGCCAGGTTCAGGAACCGCTACTGCATTATTCAGGGAATGTAGTAGTTCCCTCCTGGAGAGCCCCCTTTTGTACATTCTAGTGCCTTACCTGCCCTGTTACACCCACTTTAAATCAGAAAGAGGTGTTCATTAGATAATAATTAGTTTAATAAATACATACAATTTTTTTAACAAAGAAAAAACTAAACTGTGAAAGGCAGGGTATCTGCCAGGAGCAGGATTTAGAACCCCTGATAATAGGGTGGAAAATTAGACACAGCTCAGGACTGAAATGTGTCATATCTGCAAATGAACACCAGGTGGTGAAGTTGGATCATATTTTAGAAAACACATTAGGCTTTAAATCAGAACCAGTGTTCTGAAAATGCATGCTTCATGCAAGTAGGATTAGGTTACGTTAACTGGGCAGGATATCTGTCAGATTGTTGCTGACCATGTGCACCACTTTATGATAAATTTCCAATTCTATAAAGGATTCTTTTGGTATAATAAGGCACAATGTCACAAAGAAAGTGGTAACATGAACATAACAGTTAAAAGGGAATTGGATTCAAACTATAAAAGTTTGCATAGCTTGCATAGTTCATATGAGTTCCTATCAAAACACATTATACTACATAAACTGTTTTTGTGGAAAAAAAATTAAACGAGTAATAAATCACACAGGAGGCACCATTGTACTGCGAAAAGTGGGACGTTCCAAAGTTGGAAGAAGCTCTAAACATGGTAGTCTTTAGCATTAAAATGTACTGCGCTGTATACCATTTGTTCATGCATATGAGCAGATGCCTTTCTAATGTATATAAATGTAATGTAGTATTATGTGCAGATGTGCCTAGCCTTATTCAGTTCACTAATTTACAGGTGGAAAATTTAATATCATGCAAAGGTTCATTTATTTCGGTAATTCAACTTAAAAGGTGACAGTAATATATTATATACACTGCAAAGTGAAATATTTCAAGCCATTAATTGTTATAATTTTAATGATTGTGGCTTACAGCTTATGAAAATCCCAAATTCAAAATTTGAATATCACATAAAATCAATTTAAAAAAGGATTTTAAATACAGAAATGTCAGCCCTCTGAAAAGTATGATCATGCAAATGTACTCAGTGCAGTAAAGTAGAATATTGTAAAAAGGTTAAATATTGTAGGCTTAAAGTGTCACACTCTAATCAGCTAATTAATCCAAAATACCAGCAAAGGGTTCCTGAGCCTTTAAATGGTCTCTCAGTCTGGTTCAGTAGAATTCACAAAGACTGCTGACCTGACAGCCTTAAAAGGTATTGGACAAGAAGTTGGATGTTCTCAAAATGCTGTATCAACATTAATAGAAAGTTAAGTGTAAGGGAAAAGTGTGGAAGAAAAGGGTGCACAGACCGCAGGGATGACCACAGCATTGTCAGGAAAAGGCCATTCAAAAGTGTGGGGGAGCTTCATAAGTGGGCTGAGCCTGGAGTCAGTCCATCAAGAGCCACCACACACAGATGGTTCCTGGACATGGGTTTTAAATGTTGTATTTCTCTTGTGAACTTCATGTTTCCTTCAGCAGACAAGCTTTACGGAGATGCTGACTTACTATTCCAGCAGGACTTGGCACCTGCCCACACTTCCAAAAGTACAAATACCTGGACCAATGACTGTGGGATTACTGTGCTGGATTGGCCAGCAAAATCGCCTGACCTGAACCCCATACAGAATTTCATAATAAGATAATATAACATGATATATCACCTCAGCAGTGCCACAGGCTGATAGCACATGCCATGTCGCATTGGGGCAAAAAAAAACTCGTGCAAAAGAGGCTCAAACCAAGTTCTGAGTAAATATGAATGATTATACTTTTCAGACGGCTTTTTAAAAAAAATAGATTTCATGTAATATTCTAATTTTCTGATATTTTGGATTTGGAGTTTCCATATGCTGTATACCATAATTATCGAATTTATAAGAAATAAAGGCTTGAAATATTTCACTTTAAAGTAATGAGTCATTGAAATTAAGGACTTTTGCATGAGGCTCAAAATTTTCAAGTTTCACCTGTATATCTGATTTGTTAGTTTAATATCTGTATACTGTTATTATTGCTGTTATTTTGCCTGATATGAACTGACTCGTCCAAGTCCTATTCTCGCGATTTCATGCACTTGCGAGAGTGACTTTTGGGGTGTGTAGAAAAAGGAGATTTACAATATGAATGTGCAGCTAAAAAATCTGGAAGAATTGTGATGCAGTCTTCCAACACTATGTGGAATCACTGCCACAAAAACTGGTGCTGTTGTAAGAGCAAAGGAGTATTAGAATGCTGATCCTGATAAGTTGATGGTGAGTGCAGGTACGTACAGCCTACTTTAATACCCCTGAGTTATTTTAAACGTCCAGTTTTTTTAGAAGAATATAGAGCCTGAAAACCACCTCACAGCAAGAAGGCTTGGGTTTGATTCCCGTGCTGGGACATTTATGTGTGGAGTTTGCATGTTCTCCCCATGCTTATGTGGGTTTCCTCTGGGTACTCCAGTTTCGTCCCACAGTCCAAAAACATGCACAGTAGAATAACTGGCTGTTCCAAATCACCCCTAGGTGTGAGTGTGAATGGTTGTGTGAGTGTTTGCCCTGCGACAGCCTGGCGAGCTGTCCAGGGTGTGCCCCACCTTTGCCCAGAGTTGGCTGAGATGGACTCTAGCCTCCCTGTAACCCTAATTAGGATCAAGCAGCTTAGAAAATGAATGAATGAGCCTGAACATTCCATGACCCCAGCACAGTGATTTAATGAGTCCTCTTAAAGCTCGAGAGCTGATCATGATAATTCTACCAGGTACTCTTGTCTCTTGTGTCTTCACGAAGGAGAAATCGTTCCATATGGCAGTGCACCTGGCCTGAGTGATATCCTAAAATCTGTGTTCCTTTAATTATGCTTGGTTGTAAATTATTTTAAAGCATTTCGTCTGCTGAGAAGATGAGCACTAAGTCCGACTCTGACACACAGTCTTTTTTTCCATGTGGTTTTAATAAAGAAAATGACTTTGAGATGTTATCAGAGTTGTTGAATTACTTTTTCATACATATTTGCGTTATCTTAGAGATTTACAACACAAGCCACAATTTAGGCTTTTGAAGAAAGACACCAGTGTCAAGATCTCTTTTGAAAATTAAAGCAGTATGGAAATGGTGAAAAGATCTGAGAACTGTCATTAACTATATTTCTCTTTTTCACTTTACTTTAATAGTTTTTGGGTACTCTAATTCAAAAACAGTACCGTGCATATGCACCCCCTGAACATTTTTATATTACGATCTGGAACTGAAATTAATTAACATGATCTGAACCCAAATAAAATCATTATGGATGTTGAAATGAAGAAAATCAATATAACTGCACGATTACAGCCCAGCTGATATATAAAAAATAAAATGTTGGCTTATTTGGGGTTGTAATAATGTTCTATGGATATTTTTGGCTTCTTGGTACCTTTTCTGAATATGCATGTGGTACAGTACTTTGCATGCTTGCCTCAGACTGAGAATTTTCTGAGGTCAAACCTTGTGCAAGACTGAGGCCTTTCTGTACGGAGTTTGCATGTTCTTCTGATGCTTGTATGGGTTTCCTCGGGGTACACCGGTTTCCTCCCAAAGTCCAAAGGCATGCAGATCATGCTAAATGGCTGCTCTAAATTGCCCCTAGGTGTGGATGTGAATGATTGTGAATGTGTTGGCCTGCAGTGGTCTGTTGAGCTGTTCAGGGTGTACCCTGCCTTTGCCCAGTCTTGGCTGAGATAGGCTTGGGTCATCTATGTCTGTCTGTTCATTTGTGACCACAATAACTCGAAAACCAATGGACAGATTTCAATGAAATTTTCACCAAACATGGGTCTTGGGACAAGTAAGAATTGATTGAAATTTGGGAATGATCCAGAAACAAATACGGATTTAGGATAGTTTTGAAAGATTTTTTAACATTGCACAATAGGGCAAGGAGGCAGTAATCACCGACAATATATAGGGGAAAATACAAAGCTCAAAAATTAATGGTGGAACAGGTCACAATAGGGCACCATGACACATCACTTTCCTGTAAAGCCTGGATGGTGTGAAAGTGTGAGTTAATGGTTGTTTGGGTCTATGTTAGTCCTGCAATAGATTGGCTACCTGTTCAGGGCCCCTGTCACTGATTGTCCTTCCTTGGATTACCTTTGGTAGGTATTTACTGCATACCAGGAACATCCCACGAGCCTTCATGATGCGGCCTTGTAAAATCGCTCAGATACTTACGCTTGCTTGTTTTAAACAGGATGAACAGGAGAATTCACTGCTATTTTAATAGTGAAATTAGGAGCATCTGGACATACACAATGCAATCAGAGCTCTCTGAATAAAAAGCTGTGTGGACATAAGAAGAATAAATGTTATCGAGACTAATTAAAAAAAAGGTTTTATTTATCAGCAGTGGACTGAGCTCCCAGCCCTGAGGAGCTCCAGTGTTTAGTGTGGTGGTGCTGGAGATTCAGAATCCAGTTGCAGACAGAGGTGTTCAGGCCCAACAGGCTCAATTTTTCAATTAGCTGCTGAGGAATGATTGTGTTGAATTCTGAACTGAAGTCTATGAACAGGATTCGTACATATGTATCCTTTCAGTCCAGGTGTGTGAGGGCCACATGGAGGGTTGTGATGATGGCATCATCCATAGAGCGGTTATGATGATACGCAGGGGGTCCAGTAAAGATGGAAGCATTGAATGAACACGAATGGTGTGAGTTTGACAGGACAACAGTCATTGTGGCAGGAAAGCATACACTTCTTAGGCACAGGGACGAAGATCGTTTTCTTGAGGTATGTTGGGATGATGGAGCTGTTCAGTGAGATGTTGAAGACATCTGCTAGCTGCTCTACAAACTTAGCACTCTGCCAAGAATGTTGTCTGGTCCAGCAGTCTTCAGTGGGTTGACTCTGCATAGAGTGACTTCCAGAATGATGAGTATGTCAGGGTAAGAAGGAAAACATGTGAAATGATGTACTGATCATTCGTAGTTGCCACTGTACAAGCCTCTGGACGCAGTGGGAAGATCTAGGGTTGCTTCAGCTGGTCCAGCCAAGGGTCAGCAACATTATGTATCAATAAAATGGGATGAATGTACTGAATGACCAGGTGATCTCATCAGTGTTTGTTTTTTCTTTCCCGACCTTAGCCCATGCGTAAGGGTTTGGGATGAATTGGAGGCATTACACAGAGACATGACTCTTCCATCCTCAACATAAGATCTCAGTGAAAAATATACACAAATCTGGAATAAAATATAACTTGTGACATTAAAAAGTATGTTGAAAACACCATGGTAAATACATGCTGAAATCAGAGCTAAAGGCGGTCCAACAAAATATTCGATACGTTATTTGACCTTTTTTGGCTGACAGAATACTTTATATCTGTTCAAAGGAGCGCCCCATCAATAAGAAAAAAGTGTCTTACAATCAAGTTGCTTTTGGAACATCAAGAAAAGCCTAGTGTTATATAGCCTATAGGGAACTGTGGTGATACACTGTGGCAACATTTCCATGTTGGTATATAACCGTCGTATTGGAAATGAATGTCTGAGTGATGGTATTTTCTTCCCCTCCAAATTGTTCTATAAAATAAAATGCACATTTTGTAACAAGAAAATTTTTTATTTATATAATTATTCATTTATTCAAACCCCCATGACATGTTTCTATAGTAACACTGAGTTAAATCACTAACGCTGTGGTATATAAGAATGAATCTACTATTACCAGTAAATATCTTGTCAATCTTCTCTCTCTCTTGCCCTCTCTGTCTACAATAAAGCTCCAGACGTCCATCTTAAACATGACATCTGACCTCCCACGAACCAGGATGTATCATTGCCCTTGCAGGCCTCTAATCAGCAGCTCTGAGCCACAGACATAAAACAAATTTTGCAATTGCAATCACAGAACAGCAGCTAGAGAAAAACAGGGTTTTGTCTGCATCAAAGTATACCATCCATGGGTTAGAATCTTTCTCATATCTGTTTCTGTGATGTGGCATCCTGATAAAACTCTCCATGTTGACTATTTTCAGATCAGATAATAACAGGAGGAACATTGAGACCTGCGTGGGTGCAATCAAATACCAGACAAAGGAAAAAATATTAAAACGGATAGGTTATCCGAATTCTAATTCACACAATTTTCAACATCCACAAAAAGAAGTTAGTTACTTAACTAAGCCATTGCTTTCTTTAATTTTCCACTAGAGATTCATGGTTAATGTAGCTATCAAGTGATTGAACTTTAAGTCACCCAAAATATTTTTTGTGCAAATTTTTGACTTAACATGATGTAACATGTAAACATGTATAAAGATTTTTTTCTTCTGAAAAGTTGCATGGCTGCCCTGCAACGAGACGGACGCCAGCCTTTCCGTGACCGTAATCAGGGTTAAATGGTTCAGAAAATGGATGAACGAGTGAAGTTGCATGGCTCTATTTTTAATTTAAAAAATCCACATAATGAGCAATTTCTAGAATATTTCTGGCCAAATTTAAAGTAAAATCATTTAAACTGTAGAAAAAATTAATACATAAGAAATTTCTAAAATATTCGCACACTGTACACGTAAACAGGAACTTAATGTTTTCTATAAATAAAACAATTCATCCTGTTGTATAATCTTACTGATCAGCCATCTTGGATACCTCACTTTTTCCTTCAGAGCAGTTTGGAATTACTCTGTTCTCTAGTTCCTGGCCTACAGAGTTTTAAATGATTGGGTTATTTCAAACTGGGACATTTTCAGTATAATGGTGTTGATTACATGAAATACATGTAGAGTTAGGTGTGTATTTACTTTGTGTGTGTGGTGTGACTACCATCATTTATTACTTACATTAGCCATGTAGCTGCAGCGCAAAAGGGAGGGGGGGGGGTCAGATGTTTAACATGCCTTGATTGTGTATATTTGGTATAAGTAATAAATTGTAAATGAATGTTTGATTTTTTTTGTCAAATATTTCCTTTAACGGTTACCTGCATTAGAATAAACTGAGAGGAAAGCAAAACGACTGATTAACTAGAGCTGAAATGAGCTGATACATGAGACTCACCTTACGCATGGAAAGAAAAAGTATGTCCTTCACTTCTAGACACGTGCCTCTTATTACCGCCTGCTGATAAAACTAATTTGCGTGGAATTCCCCCCACATGATAAATATTGATTTAACAGGCCAGACAGGAAGTCCTAATCAAATCCGGACATTATTTATGACACTTTGGTTGACACTGACCCTGTACAATGGCGGGAGAGGGCAGGATCAAATTACAAATTAGTCCAGAGGAGCTTAGCTTTGGAAGAGGAAAGAAAACATTCTGAAGATGTAAAGTAGACATCTAAACACACACACTTTTGTTATCTCTAACAGGGAGCATGAAATCAAGAGAACAATAGAGGGAAACTGAGAAAGTGCAGAGGAACACTGAGTGATCTGGTGTCAACCTGTCTCAGTGAAGGGAAGGGCTGTGGTGCCTCCTGCCAACGACTCTGACCTGTACAGCGCTGGGTCAGGGATCACAGGGTCAGCCAGTGACATGTGCGTCACGCACTTCACCCACGTGTGGGGCTCTGAACCTGCCTCGGCACTTCACAGTGCTTATGTTTTGGTTCAACACCAGTGGGTCCCTGCCAAAATATTTGACAAATTGCCCTTTACAAACAGACATTACGTAAACCAAAAACACATAATACATCATACAAAGAATGACAAGCAATGATATTCTTCAAGGATAAGACGAAAACAAACATTTCCCCCTAAAATTTTGTTAAAAACCAATTCTGATATGTAGGGCTTTTTTATTGTTTGTTTTGGTATTGTTTTAAAATTATGAAGCTAATTCTGCTAACATTTTTAGAAAATAATCTTTTAAAAAATGACACTATGACTTTTTCAATCTATAACATTTGAAACTAAGCTATAACATTATTACCTCCATGCACAACAGTGGGCCTTGGGTACCCATGACACTCCGGCAGATTCACTGGTTGTCCTTTGGACCACCTTTGGTTGGTAGTCACCACGGCATACCAGGAACACCACACAAGACCTGCCGTTTTGGACCTAAATATACACAGTTATATAGCTGTCATAATGAAGCCCTGGTCAAAGCAACCTGACTGTTCACTATCTGCCTAAAACATCGTTCTTATTTGCAGGTGCCACTCAATCTGACAAGATAATCAATAAAATTCACATCACCTGTCAGTGGGCTTATGGCTTATGGCTGATGGAACTCCCATTCAGGCTCGTGCACAATTCCAAATTGAATTGAGAATCTCTCCCAAATTCAAATTCAATTCCATGAATTTGAATTGAATTTGAATTGCGGTATCAGGAAGTAGAATTGCAATTCAAACTCGAATTGAAGGAAGTAGAATTGAAATGCCCTGAAATTCCTATTGATAATTTCGGTGTATTCCAGAATCATGCTTTACAGTATATTCCATACATGACTGTTTTACATATTCATTCATCATCTTCTGCTTCTTCCTGGGTCAGGTCGCGGGGGCAGCAGCCTAAGCAGTGAAATCCAGACATCCCTCTCCCCAGCCACTTTCTCCAGCTCTTCTGGGGGGACGCCAAGACGTTCCCAGACCAGCCGAGAGGCATAGTCCCTCCAGCGTGTTTTGGGTCGGCCCCAAGGTCTCTTCCCAGTTGGACATGCCCGAAATACCACACCAGGGAGGCGTTTGGGAGGCGTTCTAATCAGATGCCCGAGCCACTTTAACTGGCTCCTCTCAACCTGAAGGAGCAGCGGTTCTACTTTTACATATTTCATACAGATATTATTACTATGAACTCTATGTCTACCCGAGTAAACCATGCCTGATGGAGGATGCTGATCTTTTGGTGTTTTGGAAAGACAACCAGAGCAGATTCTTCAAATGTAATATGTAAAATGATAATGCTAGCAATTATCAGCTTTTTTAATGCTGATCTAGAACTTGAGCAGTTTGTTGTGCTGCATATTAATGTTACAGATTGGGCTAGTTTGTATGTGTTCACCTAACTGGCTAATTAAGCTAATTTGGATAGCAGGAAGATCTGTTTTTTAATGGCTTGTTTTATATTCAGAAGATTCATATTCATGTCAATTCATTTTTTAGCCATCCAGCCATTTTTTAGACATTGTAATAGAAATTATTTTTTACTTCTGCTACTCAGATACTTTATTAGCTATTACCAAGATAGGAATGCAGGCGATCTAATTAGCAGATGATGTGGAGTTTTTTACATTTGCATATTCTTACATACCTTTATAAGGTCACATTTACAAATGTTTCTCGGACATTTCAGTCATTGTTTGGACATAAAAATGGTATTTTAGATTTATAAATTATGCTGGATTATTAGCAGGTACCTAATGCTCTAGTTATGGTAGTTAATTAAGGTATTTAGGATGGCAGATCTTTAAGAAATGTGTATTACATTATCCACAAACAGCATTTTCTGAACATCTATTCATTTTCTATTAGTTTTGTGCATTATTTCGTTCTTTGCTCAGCGATGTTCACCTCGCGCCAGTCTTCAGTAATGTTGTGTCTTGCTGACTTAAATGTCTTTAATTACTGCTCGTCATTCATCAAGGAACAGGAACATAAACAACATCTATTTATCAAACACAGCTGGAAATCATAACAGGGCTAATCGCCACCTACAATGTGCACATCAAGATGGAAGAGAAATCCATTACGTGTGCTCAGATGTGTTTGACATATTTACCCACAGTGCAGGAAGGGGAGCACTTTGATGATGCCACTGTCACTTGAGTGCATTTGCATTTAGGCCTGATCTCCTATCAGGAGGACTGTGGTTTGTAACTGCTGTGGGATCTCTGTAATCTCAGTCTCCATTTATATAGTGATCTTATAGTCTCAACAGAGACGCCGAGGTGTGATTATGCTAATTAAAAAGTTCCAAACAGTTTGATTTGCATAAAATACATGAAATATAATAATTGGTGTGTGTGTGTGTGTGTGTGTGTGTGTGTGTGTGTGTGTGTGTGTGTGTGTGTGTGTGTGTGCGTGTGTGTGTAATGGATCACTAATTTACCTGACTTGGTGAGTATGATGAGTGGTGGTGGTGGTGGTGGAGGGGGTTACTTGTGAAACGAGACAAATTATAGCCCTTCCACTGACAGCTAGTTAAAGAGGACAGACTATCAATTACTCACACACACAAGCTTTAAGGTTTAAGCTCCTCTCTTTTTACCCTTTTAATGTGCCTGTCTAAGAGCTCCCTAACAGCTCCCACCAGAAGCCTTGCACACGTTTGATGCTTTGGAGGATGGTCATTTTAGAGAATCCTTCAGCACACCGGAAACAGCTATTTAGATCCATTGTCTAGACTAGAGTCTTACTGGAGCATGGCAAAAATGTTAGCATGAGGGTTTTTTTTTTACATTTAATGTGACACACATCTGCCACATGCTAATGTAGGAAAAATGGATAACATACAGAAAGCAAAAACAAAAACTAAACAGCATGAAGTACTAATAACAAGAGCACATTATCAGAATTTAGCCTGCAGTAAAATTCTGCATGTGTACAACACTGTCTGTCTCCATCTTGATTGGTCAGTTGATTTTTTACAATGGCAACTCTAGCAAATCACATATGTTGGGGCAACTGTGGACTAATGGTTAGAGAAGTGGGTTTGGGACCTAAAGGTTGCTGGTTCGATTCTTGAACCAGCAGGAAAAATGTTTGGGGGCGGCTGCGTGGGAGTGAGCTGCACCTTCCCTTTCTCCACCTTCATGGGTGAAGTGCCCCTGAGCAAGGCACCTAACGCCCAACTGCTCTCCAGGCACACCCAATGTGTGTGGCAGCCCACTTTCCCCCTGTGTGTGTGAGTGTGCACTCATTATTTATATGTGTGTGCTCACTTTGGATGGGTAAAATGCAGAGGCAATAATTTCCCTTGTACAGTATATCAGTCCAGTATATAAAAAAAGTGATTGTTTCTGTAATAGTAATGTACAATCATTCTTATGGTGAAGTTTAAAGAGATGTTTATTTACAATTTATTGAAAGAGTCTCCTGTGCTAGAGTCTCCTGTGCTAGACATCTTCAGAATGTTTTATTGACCGCAAAAATGAGGTGAGGGAATGACTGTGAGAGCTGCTATAGCGTAAGTGATTAAAGGAAGTGACTTGTTCTACACATGTTCCATAACCATAATTTTACCAGTAAAATAACTGAAAGAATGAAAATCTTTGACTTAGTTATTAGGTAGTAAGGAACAGAAGCAGTGCAGAGAAACAACAAAGCCCAACAATATTAGAGTTTGGATCTTGCAACACTCTCAGGTAAAAACATACATTGCAACAGAAACCAATATATGATGATAATAATAATAATAATAATTATTATGATAATAATAATAATAATAATAATAATTATTATTATTATTATATGTAAACGATTCTCACTGTATATAAGTTAATATATGCTAAGCACTGTGCTGTGATAAGAACATAACCAGCAATAAGGTGATTAAAAAAATAATTGAAGAATATGACTTTTTTTTTGAAGAACATGAGTTTTTATCCATTTATTATTATGTTTATTGATGTGGAATGTCTGAAGAATGATGTCAGTGTCTAATTTTCACTTCTTTAGCTTAGTATTGGAGTGGCAATGCTCCAGACAATATTCTAGACTACATAATCTCTTGTGGAAATTTTGTAAAATAGCAGGAATAGTTTGTACTTACTCACAGAATTACATTTATAACCAGATTGTTGTGCTGTGACTTAATATAAAGCCTTAAATTCCTCACACCAGTGTTGAAACACTCTGTCCTATTGCTAATATAACCACAAATGTAGATGATCTTAGTTTAACCAGATGGAGTTAACATTTTTTGATGTATATGTGGAGGCTAAAAGACCTCAGTCTCAAATCTCAAAGAAAATCTCCAAGAATCACGGTGAGCTGTTTGCATGTCTGATACAGGTATTACGACTGTTTGAGCTGAACACTGTCTTGCTGACATTTCTGCAGCCTATTATGGTATTATCTAATCTCTGTGGCTCACTGTGGTATGTGTGGTGTTCATGGTTTGGGTGGCTACCCACACACACACACACACACACACACACAGACACACAATTGAGCACGTGTTTTTCAGAAGGTGTTGGCAAACATTTCACCCAAAGGATTTCCGGAAATCAAAATAGCATGTAAAGTTTATAATATAATGCAGTTAATAAATCAGGAAATGTATCACAAAACAAAACTTTATAAAACTGCGATTATGGCTTGTGAAAGAGACTTGTGTGGCAGATGCTCTGCATAAAATGGATCAGAAATGTATTTATTGAAATGCTGAGATTTTCTGTAAAGAAATCTCTAAACTTCCATAGTTCCAAAGTAGCAAAGGGATTGTGGGAATTCATTTGTAAATAGACTTATTCATAAATTCTGTGTGACTTCTTTTGTAAACATCAGAAAACCTCCCCCATGCAATAATCTACTACATACACTGCATGAGATTTCAGGTCAAACGGATGGATGAAAAGTTAAATAATGTATAGAAAGAGAAATTTTCTTCAGTTTTGTCCCACCACCGTGCAGCTAAAGTAAAGGACCGATCCAGTGATGCAGAACTGATATAAAAGGGTTTATATCAGAATACTTTATTTATCCCAGAGGAAATTGTGTACCCGTACTGTTTATACACCACACAGATGAATCCATAATCACAGTCCAAATGCACAAACAGGAAACAAACTGATGGTTGACAGATAGGGCACACAGAACATCACAGGCAAAACTAAACTCACGGTCAGATATCAGGCAGGCAGAGATCATGCACAAGGCAGGCAATATCCCAAACTAGGCATGAGAGTAAGAATGAGTAGCAAATCAATTCAATCACAGGAAATATTAATACACAGGGGAAAGGGGAAAGAGCACAAGGACAGTGTTATAATGCATGGAATGGTTTGTGCGTGTATTAATAGTACTCATAATTGCATGATTGATGGATTGCGTGTGCAACCTGATCACTGGAGTGTTGTAGTTTTTCTGCCTTAGAACCCTTGAAGTGTTATACACAAGGCCTAGCTATTCTGAATACAGAGTAAAAATAGAGGGAAATTAGAGTTTCAAGAGTCAAGAAAAGTTTCTTTACCGTTATTAAGGAATGCAGACACTAATAATTTTATCAGTGACAAAAACAAGAGGTTTATTTTAACATAGGGTTATAGAGTATAGCCGTTTTGCAGTTGGAGGTTAAAGCATTCTATCTCAATAGTGGGACAAGTTTAATGTTTGTCCCTAGTGAAATATTTTGAATCAAAAAGACGGGAAAAAATAGGTTTAAAAGTCTGTACATGTTAAAGTTCTAGGGAAAGTGACTGGATGATTGTATAAAACTGCTGTAAAATAACAGAACATGCTTTCATGTGAATGGATGATGTAATAAATCGCCTTCAGCATACCATTATTGTCCTTAAACAGCAAACCCCAGGTGTTTTATTGCTCATGTATTAACAGATAGACACCATATTGGTGACACTATTAAATAGTCAGGACAATTAAAACAAAATCAAACAAAGGAAATATTGAAATAACGCTTTCCTAATTGCTCAAGCATTATTTACAACAATCCAATATGAAATGCTGATGAATATGGACATTTGGATTCCTTCTTACAGTAAATGTCAATAATTTATGAAAGTATCACTTGTGAATAATGATATACATCCTTTATGAGATCCTCATAATGTCCTTTTCACTAATGCTGCCAGAAAACCACTAACAAATGTCCCTGCATGTATGTCCTATTGTCCATGCCTCTGACCTATAATCCTGATGTTGAGGTTGAAAAATTAATGCTTGTAAGTACATAAACAGCATGATAGAGGGCACTGTTCTCTTCCACGCTTTCTCATGAGGCAGAACATGTTTCTCCTTATTATGAATCAAATAAATAAAGAGTGTAATTGGAATTATTGGTAAACAATCTATATATTTGTTCACAGATACACTATTAATTTCACTGTAGTCAGCTAGTAATATGTTTTAATATAAAAGGGTTACTGCGATGGCCTGGCGAGCTGTCCAGGGTGTACTCTGCCCTCGCCCAGAGTCGGCTGAGATGGGCGCCAGCCTCCCCGCAGATGAAACGCTTCTGAAAATGAATGAATGTTCTATGCTGTTTAGCATATCTACATGCAAATAGAAGGAAATCGAACCCAAAACTCCTCATAGTTCTCATACCGATCGTTTTTCATCACGTACATGCACACACGCACACGTGCACACATACACACGTCTTAAGTCTGCAGCAAAAACAGATTCATCAAGGAAGTCGTACTCTCCCCCCCATGAAGTTAGCCCATACCAGCTGGATGGATCATGACTGTGTTAAGTAACCTCGTATTAAGTAAAATCAAGACTCAAGCTTTTTCTGAGACATAAATTATTATAAAATATAAGTTATTATAATATTCCTAATATGATTGGGTTTCACAGCTTACAGTGGATTCCATGCATAAATAATAATTATAAAAAAATATATATATATATATTTTCATATAAAAAAATATAGATTGAACAGTACTGCCTGTGTAAGAAAACAATATGAAACCAAAGCTAAAAATAAATAAATTAAATAGTAATTATTGAAAATAAAATAATAATAATAATAAAAATAATAACAATAATAATAATAATAGTAATCATAATTACATTATTACACCAATGGGGAAAATTATAATTATAACAAAATTATATCATGAATACAAAATAAATTTTATAATAATAATAATAATAAGTATTATTATTATTATTATTATCTTTTTTTACCTCTTCATTGTTACCACAAATGAGAATAGCAGCAGAAAATAATATAAAATCCTCTTAATTTAAATACCGTTACGTGTATACATCACACTTACCTATGACATCACAATCAACATCTCAAGATCTAACAAGTAAAATGAGAACCGTACCCTCGTTTGTTCCAGGCAGGGAGGGGAATCGATCAGTCCAGGCGTCAGATTAAATCTGAATGCTTTTATTCTCCTGCAGTGGTTTTCTTGGCTCTGACTTTGTTTCACGTTGCGTCAGAAGTTCAAAAAAAAAAAAAAACTTAACTAGAGCAGAAGTCTCCGTTGGTGGGGTCGAGTCTGTCTTTTCACCATGACTGACACTGAATCAGAGAATGCTGAGTCACAGAGGGACTGTTCTGATCTGTTCTGTTCTAGACTGCAGGTTTCAATCACATAACCTCGAGCAATTAACTGAAGTGATTTCATTTAGCTGGAATGCTGCACATGTTCCTCTCCGCTGCTCGTATAAACTTGAGAAGAAAGAGGGTGTATGACACCTGCTAAATGATAAGAGAAAAAAAAAGATAAGAATTATGGCTCGTTGCCAGTAATGTGACTATGATTTTATGACATCACTTAGGATGATCACATAATAAAGTATAATATGGATGAGTAGAATTACTTCAACTGAAATAAGAAAATGAATTTTAATTAGTGTCCTGCTTTACATTTTGGAATTAATACGATCACCCGTGTGTCTTCTTCATCTCGTTGGTTTTGCTGGTTATAAATAGTTAATGCTCAGAACTCTGTGTGTACTAAGCATGACTTTCAACATCTCTGTCGCCGAGGTTTACTGATAGCTCTGTTAAACATTAAGCGCTAACAACGCTAATCACATTGCACTGCTGTCAATTACTGAGTAGGCAAAAGGGGACATCGGGACGTCAGCAGAACGAGGATTTTTATCCATTTTTCTCCAGTGTTATGTTTTCTTATCACAAGAATACAACCAAGCCATATGTACGCACTCCTGCACTGTATACATTAGCAAAGATATTCTATTACAATCACTAAGTCTTTTGTTTTTAAAGGATTTTTGTACTGGATCATTTTGATTACAGCTGTAGCACTGATATTACTGAAATGTATAACCTAGTCCTGAAAATTAACCCTGAAATAATAAATATAATCAAAACAAACAGTGTCATACTTCATGCACTCGTACCAGCAAACACGCACAGGGACACACGCACACACACACACACTGAGAATAATCTACTACTACGGTTGTTACGGTGTTTGGTCTTGATGTGTGATCAGACGGTCACCTCACCCTTTACCTGATTACAGTGCATTTCTATCTACTCCCTGCTTGTGGTGTTGCCCTTACTCCGGTCGCTCTTATCCATTATGTGTCTAGCTGTGTATGCAAACCCGGACCCTGAACACTCGAACCACTGGGCGAAGGCGGGGTACACCCTGAACATCTCGCCAGACCATCGCAGTGACCAAATACACACAATCTTTCTCGTTCACACCTTAGGGCAATTCGGAAACACACATTGAGCCTGGTGTGCATGTCTTTAGACTGTGGGAGGAAACCAGAGTACCTGGAAGAAAACCCACAAAAGCATGGGGAGAGCATACAAACTCTACACAGAAACACCTGAGCTTGGGAACTGAACCCAGGACCTTATTTCTGTTGGGGACGTGGACATGCTAAACACTATGGCACTAATCCGCCACGCTTCTTAAATGAAAGAAGTGTCCAAGAAAAACGATTTGACTAATTTGCATACATATGCAAAATAATAATAATTATACATTTATTAAGCAAATAGCCAGCTTGGTGGTGCTGGGGTTTGAACCCCTGCCCATCAGTTCTATAACCCAGATCCTTGACCACTGACCCACCACTTTTCCATGATTTAACTCACTCACTCAATCGCCGAACCGCTTAATCCCATCAGGGGCGCGGGGAGGCTGGAACCTATCTCATCTGACACTGGGCGAGGACGGGATACACCCTGAAAACCTCGCCAGACTATCACAGGGCCAACACACACACACACACAAACGTTCCAAAAGGCGATTTGGGACAGCTAATTAGCCTAATGTGCATGTCTTTTGACTGTGGGAGGAAACCAGAGTACCCGGAGGAAACCCATACAAGCACGGGGAGAATATGCAAACTCCACTCAGAAATGCGTGAACGTGGGGCTCTTGCTGTGAGGAGGACGTGCTAAGCACTACGCCGCTGGAACGGTTCCAAATGCACTAACTATAGTCCATCATGTGGATACGCTGGCAGGACCGCATCTCCAACATGGCATTGACGCTAAGTTAATCCAGCTTCGCTGTCCACATGGATGAGTCCAGGATGCCCGGCGGCTGTTCTTTGGAGAGGTGGTGCACACCAGCTGCAGTCAAGGTCAACCAAAGAAGAAATACAAGGATTACCTCAAGTCCAATCTGAAATGGGTGAAATTGCACCCCAACCACCTTGAGAGAGCTGCGCAGGACAGATCCAGCTGGCGCACTCTGATCAGAAAGACCGCCATCACAGAGCAGCAATTGACCCTGCCACAACAAGCCGCGTTGCCACCATGCCTCATGTGCAACCACCTGTGCACTTATGACTTTGGTCTCCGGAGCCATCTGCGCGCCAACAGATGATAGAGCACAACAAGATGTCTTCATCAGCCTCCGAGAGACAACCATGATGATGATGATGCAGATCAGATCGGATCAGAGGAAATATTTCTTCCTTGCGGAAAAAATGTCACTGCGTTTTAGAAGGATCGAATTATTGCTGAGGAGATATCTGCAAGGACTGAAATTGAATTAAGAATTGAATTAAGAATCAGTTTATTTTTAAAGCCTGGAAAGACACTGGGAGGCACGGTGGCACGGTGGTTAGCACGTCCGTCTCATAGCATTCCCGGGATCAGGCGTTTCTGCGTGGAGTTTGCATGTTCGCCCTGTGCTTGCATGCGTTTCCTTCCACAGTCCAAAAACATGCACAGCAGGCTAATTGGCGATTCACAATCATCCCTAGGTGTGAGCGTGAGTGTGAATGGTTGTGTGTGTGTGTGTAAGGAAGCTGTTCGGGGAGGCAGCTGCCTTCTCCCGGAGTCAGCTGAGATGGGCGACAGCCTCGCCATGACCCTAATTAGGATTAAGCGGCTTAGAAAACGAATGGATGAATGGGTTTGATTTCCTTTTAATTTAGTTTTTTTTTTCACCGTGTCCATCCAGCAATCCATCCATTATCTATGCCGCTTTTCTGTCAGGGTCATCAGTCAAGTTGGAGTTAATCACAGCTGACTTTGGACTAGAGGCGGGGTAACACCCTAAACACCTTAGCATTATCTACAGTCCAGTGGTCCAAAGGTTAACGCTGTCTATTCACATTGTTTCAGTTTTTAGTACGATCTAGGCACAGGACAATTTCCAGTAAAGGTAAGGTATGGATTTCACATGTTTTTTTATTTCCAAGTTCAGAAAAAGTACTCATTCTCAAAACCTCAGAGATTTTTGACAGAAAACAATTGGTACACCCTTTACAGGAGCATTATGGACCTCCAGGGATACTTCAGAAGGATCGGGTTCAGCGGGGCATACGAGAAACCAGACCTGGCCACGCTCCACACCATCCACGAGCTGCATGTGATGAGCATTCCCTTCGAGAACCTCAGCATCCACTGTGGAGAGCGGAACACCATGGACCTGCAGATCATTTATGAGAAGATTGTGAGAAACCGGCGTGGAGGATGGTGCTGTGAGAACAACCTGCTGTTCTCCTGGGTGTTAAGAGAGATGGGCTATAAATACACCACACTGGGCGCTAAAGTCTTCAATACGCTCAAAAATGACTTCAACCCGTTCATTTCACACCTTATAAACATGGTGGAGATCGAAGGCAAGCCGTATATCACCGACGTGAGTTATGGAGTGTCGTGCCAAATCTGGCATCCGTTAGAAATGATCGCCGGGAAAGATCAAGAGCAGGCGGCGGGAACCTTCCGCCTGTTGAATGATGGTGAGACGTGGGTTCTGGAGAAGACCGGAAGGAAGCCGCAGATCCAGAACGAAGCCTTCGCCAATTCAGGCCTTGTTGACAAGTGCCTCCAGAAGACGATATACTCGTTTAGGTTAACGCCACGTGGAATCGATCATTTTCTAAACACGACGGAGTTCCTGCAGACCAGCCCGGAGTCTCTGTTTACCCAGAAATCCCTTTGTTCACTCCAAACCCGCACTGGATTCAGGGCACTGATTGGTTGGACGTACAGTGAAGTCACATTTCAACCTGAGAAAGACACCGATATCTACGAGATGAGAAATGTAGCTGACAGTGAGATAGAGACGATACTCAAGGAAAAGTTTAATATCGTTTTAGTTAATAAACTGACGCCAATCAGCTTGAAAGCTGTATTTAAAATATAAGATAAAGAGATCTTTATTGTCTTTAAAGCAATTATAAAAGTGCACAAAAATAACGTAGGTACATACACAAAGCTCTATATGTGCATATAAATACATACCCAAACCTATGTATACAAGAACAGGATTGGAGACCACTGATGTAGAGCTTTTAACCATAAGGTGCATGATGATATATTGTTATATAATGTTGGAGACCTGCTCTAAACATGAGTTTTGCATTAAAAAGGTGATATTGCACAGTCCTTCAGGATGGTCTGAATGATCATTATGCAGTCAGTGTGTGTGATGGTGGTGGTGGTGTTGGGGTAGGGGGTAAAAGATGTTCTTGAGTCTGTTATTTTTTGCTTTGAGTGTCCTGTATCTCCCCAACTGCAGCTTAATATTAATTAATATTAACATTAATATTAATGGTAATATTTTTCCAATCACCTACTCTGCCGCCATCACCACTCGCTGCAGGGCCTTCCTGTCCTCTGCAGTACAGCTGCTGAACCACACTGTACTACAGCAGAAGGACAGATGGCTCTCGGTGGCAGAGCGGTAGAACTTTACGAAGAGGGTCGGGATAAACGGGCTTGTCGGAGCTTTCTGAGGAAGTACAGCCTTTGTTGTTCCTTCCCCACCTGGTGAGAAACCTTTGTAGACCAGGTGAAGTCGGCAGAGATGTAGACTCCAAGGAACTTGAACCTCTCCGCCCTCTGTACCTCCTTTCCTAACAGCGGCTGTGTAGAGATTACAGAACAGATTAGTAACTCATTCTGTGTAAATTTAATGTTGAGTTATATAACAGAACTTTAATCCTGACTCGATGCCAATACAGAAAAACCTTCCCAGGGTAATCCATAATGATGTGGCACGAATAAAACATTTTATGAAAGAAGTTGCACATGACCCTGTATTTGGCTCTTTGGAGAAAATAACACCGAATTAATTGAGACCAGTGCATGGGAAGAAGGGAAATATCACTGAATGATCTTGGAATAAAGAAAGGCAGCGATTATAGAACCAGAAAAAAGTCTCTTGGTGTCTTGAGATGCCAATGGTTGAAATGCCGGTGTTGTTTACAATACGGCTGAATACAGAATTGGTAGGTGCACAAAATTAAAAACTAGAAGCAGGCCATGAAGATGAATCTGACCCCCTCTGTGACATCTTCATGAAGGACATGTGACGAACTGGCAGGACATCGTGACAGAGACAAAGAGATAGAGGAACATGGAGCCCGGCCCCTGCGATAGCATCACAAAAGGGTCTGTCCCATTAATGGGGACAGCCCATAATATTAGGTTTTTCAGAACGAGTCTGGGTGGTACAGTGGCATAGTGGTTAGCACGTTCTCCTCACAACAAGGAGGTCCTCGGTGGATGACAACCTGGAGATCACAAGTTCGAATCTGCGACTGTTAAATTTGGCGTAACGTGCATTCTGTGGAGGTTTTTAATGGTAGAACCGGAAAAAAAATATCATGATACTCAATTGTCAGTTTTTTTAGAAACAAGAAGAAACGTTTTCCGTGATTTCTGCGCTTGTTGTTTGTGCAGCTCAGCACTGGAAAGTAATGTGTTATGCTACATGGGGTCAGTGACGCAGCCCAGTCAATCCAACAAATTCGCATCACAGCCAGGCTGGAACCACCAATCAGAAAGGCAACTGAAAGGACTGATGTTACTGGAAGGAACTGCTGATGTTATATGTGATCATTTTAAAGAGCAAGGAACACTAATTCACCACACGGACACTTTAATCTCACTTCAGTCACAGGGAGGCTGGAGCCAATCTCAGCCTTCACTGGGTGAAGGACGCGGTACACCCTGAACAGCTCACCAGACCCTCACAGGGCAACACACACAACCATCACACTCACACCTAGGGTCAATTTGGAACAGTCAATTAGTCTAATGCGAATGTCTTTGGACTGTGGGAGGAAACCAGAATACCCAGAGGAGACCCACGCAAGCACGGGGAGAACGTGCAAACTCCACACAGAAGCCCCCCGAGCCCGGGAATTGAACCCAGGACCTTCTTGCTGTGAGACGGACGTGCTAACCATGACGTCGCTGTGCCGCCCAGAATGAAAGTATTGCCTGTAAGTTGTTCTGTGGTACAATCAGGAGATTTGGGCCACTTTCGCAGATGAGAAGTCAGGTGGAGACTTCGGATTTCACATTATAATATTATAAAAGTCATGGTGTGGATAATTCACCAAGTTTTATCTCAGCTGTCTCTAAACATTAACTGCCATGCAGGGGTCCAAGGGTTAACTCTGTCTATTAATGAACACTATTTGTTGCTGTCTTTTCTCATTCCTTCTCCTGACTTCAGACACATTTTTTAACCTGAATGACGTCTTCAACAGTGTTGAAACAACTCACCAGTGGTTTTCCATGAAGCAAATAAAGCTGTTGGGTCAGTAAACTGTAATTAAACTGAAAGCTGCTTGCTAACGTCTTGCACCTCTGAGCAATTAAGCTTTTCATCCTGGCTATAAGCTGTGATATCACATCATTCTGAGACTACCCTTTCTTTTTTCATTCTGTACAGGAGCATTATGAACCTTCCGGAATACTTCAGAAGGATCGGGTTCAGCAGGGTGTACGAGAAACCCGATCTGGCTACTCTGTGCACCGTCCACGAGCTGCATGTGATGAGCATTCCCTTCGAGAACCTCAGCATCCACTGTGGAGAGCGGAACACCATGGACCTGCAGATCATTTATGAGAAGATTGTGAGAAACCGGCGTGGAGGATGGTGCTGTGAGAACAACCTGCTGTTCTCCTGGGTGTTAAGAGAGATGGGCTATAAATACACCACACTGGGCGCTAAAGTCTTCAATACGCTCAAAAATGACTTCAACCCGTTCATTTCACACCTTATAAACATGGTGGAGATCGAAGGCAAGCCGTATATCACCGACGTGAGTTATGGAGTGTCGTGCCAAATCTGGCATCCGTTAGAAATGATCGCCGGGAAAGATCAAGAGCAGGCGGCGGGAACCTTCCGCCTGTTGAATGATGGTGAGACGTGGGTTCTGGAGAAGACCGGAAGGAAGCCGCAGATCCAGAACGAAGCCTTCGCCAATTCAGGCCTTGTTGACAAGTGCCTCCAGAAGACGATATACTCGTTTAGGTTAACGCCACGTGGAATCGATCATTTTCTAAACACGACGGAGTTCCTGCAGACCAGCCCGGAGTCTCTGTTTACCCAGAAATCCATTTCTTCCCTCCAAACCCCCACTGGATTCAGAGCTCTGATTGGTTGGACCTACAGTGAAGTCACATTTCACCCTGAGGAAGACATCGACATCATTGAGATGAGAGATGTAGCTGACAGTGAGATAGAGACGATACTCAAGGAAAAGTTTAATATCGTTTTAGTTAATAAACTGACGCCACTTAACAACAAAGCTGCATATCACATGTAGAACGTTGTGTGTATACAAGTATCTCTAATGATCTATTGAAATATTGGTATATGGTAATAAATAGCTGTAGGAACTGTACGAAATTCAGAGCTGCCAAGGCGGCGTGGCTGTTAATCTATAATGACGTGTAGCTTCAAATTAATAAAATAAAACCTTGTCATGATGAAACCACAAGTTAATATGTACTTTGAAGGCATGTCAAATATCCTGCAGCTCTAAATTGTGTAACCTGAACACATAATTTAATATGTTATACGTAGAAATAAAGTATCATCTTGTTAATCATCTTTAAGCTCTGTATACTGTCTTTAATTCTTTGATTTCTGTTTCTAACGCTATTTCAAAATACAATGATTACCACAGTTTTATTCAAGGCCACAAAAAATTTTAAGAATTACTTTTCTTTAAGGACTTCCGTTATGGAGAATGCTTATATTATATTCTGCTCGCAGATTGCTCAGAGCACTCCTGCCACTGTCAGGCTTAAAATATGCAAAAATAAGAGCATGTGGAGAGGGAAAACCTCCACCAAGCCATAACAATTATGCAGATAGCACATATATATATATATATATATATATATATATAT
>JBCNYG010000002.1:21255456-21265719 GCA_039654305.1 Porochilus rendahli | reverse complement strand
TTATTATTATTATTATTATTATCATTATCATTATCATTATCATTATCATTATCATTATTATTATTATTATTATTATTTTTTTTTTTTTGGGGCAGCTATGGTCTAATGGATAGAAAAGCAGGTTTGGGACCTTAAGGTTTCTGTTTTGATTCCCAAACCAGCAAAGAAAATGTGTGGCTGTAGTGAGCAGCACCTTCTCTTTCTCCACATTCTTGACAGAAGTGTAACTCTGTGAACCTTTTTGGAAAACATTCCTATGTACACACACACATTGTGTATATGTATTTTATACATACATATGTATAAAAACAAAGATATAAACATACATATAAACCTTTTACTCGAGTGCTTGAACTCTGCATAAAGAATGATGAAGAAAGCCCAGGAAATTATCTTACATTTTGGAAACTGTAAAAATTACCCTTGTCAAAAAATATATAATAATGCAATCCCAAAAGATTAATTCCAAAAATAAAAACTGCATATTAAATTTGCATTTTAATTAATTTTTAATTGTTTCTGGAAAACATTGCCAGTTTACGTTATGAAGCGATGATGTCTCCATGGTTTCTAAATGAATCATTAGGCAGTTACTGTGGAATTTCTGTGCTTCTCCAGTTTACTCTATTTTCTATCAAGGACACATCAGAATTTTTGCTCTGGATCTTAAAACCTGTTTACTCCTAAGGATCATGTGCTGTCATGATGGTCAGTTTCATGCCAATGTTTCATGACAATAATATATTTTTTCATGACTTATTTTGCTAGGATCAAACACAACAAGCTGTACATTCACTTGTTAGAAATGCATATACATAGATCAAATGAGAATCATCCATGGGACAATGTGGCATGGTGGTGTAGTGATTAGCACATCCGACTCACAGCAACAAGTCCCTTGTATCCCTTAGGTCACAGCATTTCTGTGTGGAGTTTGCATATTCTCAGCAGTGCTTGCAGGGGTTTCCTCTGGGTACTCTGGTTTCCTCCCACAGTCCATAGACGTGCATATTAGGATAACTGTCTATAATTGCTTCAAGCTGAAAGTCTGAATGGTTGTGTGTGTGTTGGGCATTCGATTGACTTGCAAGCTGTTTCAGGTGTATCCAGCCTTTGCCCAGAGTTGGCTGAGATAGGCTCCAGCCTCCTCATGACCCTAGTGGGAATAAGTGGTTTGTTTTCCTACAGAAATATGTTCAGTGTTGTGCAGGATGTTATAAGCCTTGGTGGGTAGGAGAATAGCAATTATTGTTGTCATGCCCTTGCATATGCAAGATAAAGTGCAGGCCAAATCTCGGCTTCAATCTCTTTAAAGCTGCATGAGCTTGTAATTGTCTTTTAGCTGCTTGCAATCATTTAGTGTTATCCTTAAACCCTAAGCAAGACAGACAACAAACGGCATGATGGGATTATGGAAACTGGATTATTACAGCAACCATCATACTATTGCACTGTAAACCAGCACATGCCAAGCATGAGCTGTGAGTTCTACATTTTAATTTTAATAAAAATGCAACTGCACCAATCATAGTTAAGATCAATTTTGTTAACTGTTTTCAGGGGTAAGTCAACAAGTGGTACAAACTTATTTTGTATATTTATTCTTCACGGTGGTGTAGCAGTTAGCATGTCTGCCTCACAGCAAGAAGGTCCTGGGTTCGAGCCCCGGGCTCGGCAAGGATGTTTCTGTGTGCGGTTTGTATGTTCTTCCCATGCCTGGAGAAACTCTGGTTTCCTCCCATAGTCCAAAGACATGCACATTAGGCTAATTCACTGTTCTAAATTACAGTTGTCTGTAATCTTTACATTGCTAAAAATATTGTTCTACCTGACTGCTTGGCTGAGGATGTTGCTCTGCCTGTTCAGCCTCTTCTCTGATTAACTGAGGACATTAGCCTGCATACTGGCTCCGTTGAGGACCTCACTCCTTCATTTTGCTTCCTGGTGTACATTTTCCCCTAGGTTTCACAGTATCATTCAAATCACAGGCTCAACCTTAGATGTTGTGTAGCTATTCAGAGAAGGTCATTCTGTCTTATTGCGCAGTGGGAATTTTCATCAACAAAGCTTGGCTCAGTTGGTGATCGCATTCTTTGTTTAAAGTATATCCACCAGAGAGGCCACATAAATGTAGAGATGTGTAGCCTGGTTGTCTAGTCACCAACCCCTCCACTGGCCACATTCAACACTTTGGAAGCTGTGCATTGGCAAACTGGAGCTGAATTATCAGGTTAATAACTACTCTGACAACAAGTTTAGTGCTGGGTTAAGAAATAAGTAGAAGGCAATAATGATTTTGGAGTTCAAGAAACATCCCAAGCACAAGTACTGTGAAAAGGAAGTAAAGGTGCATTATGTGCCTGCAGTTGGTTAAGGCATCAGATCTGAGGCCATGTTTTTTAAAGACAGGTCTGATACAGTGTTTTCATGACCATGATCAAGAAAAGAGTTTATCACCTATACTATCAGAAAGCAAATCTGGGGCAGGGAAGTTTTAACCAGAGTGGTAAGAATGTAGTCAGTGTGGCAGGTAGTGGACAGCATGTCAAAAATATACTTGGTGACAGTAGCCATGTTGACCTGGTTGAATGCTGTGAGCAGGTAGTTCGGCTTCATGCGTGGTAGGGACAGATTACAAACAGGGCCAGAAGATTACAAGCTGAGCCTTAAGTTTGCCAACTTTTTAAATAAAGGAATTCATTAAATTATTTGGGTTGTGAGTTCGAATCCCTGTTTGATTCACCATGCTAAGATGCCTTGGCAAGGTCTTAGCCACAAGTGTGCCTATGTCCACCAAGCAGTATAAATGGGTACTGGAAAAAAGAAAATACTGGAAAGGTAACCAGCAATGTACTAACGTCCCATCCAGGAGGAACTCTTAGACCGGCCTCATGAGCCACTAGGCCCAACCGACTTAACAATAATGGCAGAATAGGAGAATTAGAGTAATAGGAGTAGAAAATTTCAGTGCTTTTTTTTTGAGGAAGTAAGGAGGTATTCATACATTTGCAGATGAATCACAAGCCCAGTGTTTTTGTATTGACGTTCCAGATGTCGACCAGCTGTCTTTAGGGGTGGAGTGTTTAAAAAAGAATATCCTAGTTTTAAGAGGGACAAATTCATTCAGGATTTGAGAGAGAGAGAGAGAGAGAGAGAGAGAGAGAGAGAGAGAGAGAGAGAGAGAGAGTTATTGTAAAGAAGCACTGCATTCTCATTAAAGCTGGCTAAAAGAGACAAGTTGACTGTCTTTTTTTTTTGTCTTGCAAAAGCCAACTGGCCATCAAGGACAGAGTTTAAATTGATAAACAAAATGGAGTATGGATAAAGATAATTTTATTCAGTGATTGGGGAAAATTTTTTTGTAATTATTGATTCATTTCTGGAAAAATTGGTGATTATTATTTATTGCTGGGAACAATGGTGACTATAAATATATATATATATATAAAACTATCTAACTGGTCGCTGGGAACAATGGCAGGCTAAGCTCTATAAGGCTGAGCTTTATTAATTTATTTAGTTTTATAGTTACCAAGAGTTTCAGAACCTGCCAAGTCTAAAACCAAGTGTACTAACTTTCCAACACTGATGGAGACATAGACATTAAGACTGCCTTTTACTTTTAGCTCCATTACAATGTAACATAATACTAATAGGAAAGTAATGAATACTAAGAATATGAAAATATAAGAGGACTTAACAGAGCACCTGAAAACAATTCGGAATGGTGCACCAAGTGTTGTGTATCTCTGCTTTTTATTAATAGCTCACGTCATCCATGAAACAAGGGGTCAAAATATCGCTGGCCCAGTTCAATGCATTGGCTGTAATTGTTTATAGAAATATTCCCATAATCCTCCATTACTCCCTTGGGCCTCATATAGAGAAACAATACATTCCAGCATTGGGGAAAAGAGTGATTCCTCCAGCAGAAACTACGATTGTATTCCTGGAAGAGAGCCGGCTTGGACACAAGGGTTGTTAAACATCTATTACAAAGCAAGTGAGCTATGTCGATCTGTTTCGAGATGTGCGTCAAGGCCTGTGGGCTTAAAGAACTAAACAGTGCGGGAGTGTGAGGAGACGTGTTTTTAAAGACTTAGTGAGGCGGCCAGAATGCATTTTGGTTTGGATATTGACCAGCTGATGGCTGTGTGCAAATTTAATGGCTTCAGAGCTCTTTTTTGTTGGTCGTTTTCCTTGGATGAGACTTTGATTAGCAATCAGAGCTAGGGAAATTTGGTATGGCATGTGCAGACACAATGAAAAGTGGTCAGTGTTCCATTTCAAATCTGTGATTTTATGAGTTCTCATTCTGAATTAGGCATGAGCACTAATCCTGACATAGCATCAGTGTTGTTCTAAAATATTCCGATTTCACATTCACCTCTATAGCTTGAGAAGATTCAGCTTGATTCACACATACAGTACAGTCTAGAGCTGAAGATCTCAAACTTTTTGCACTCAGTGACCCCTTTGAATGTGAATGAACTACACATCTCCTCCTCTGTACAGGCCTATTTTACAATCCAGCTATTCAAATATTGGGCTTAAGACTTTTTCATTCCCCACAACCAATCTCAATTGACTCTGAGCAAAGATGGGGTAGACCCTGAACAGCTTGCCAGTTCACCGCAGGGCCAACACACTATAACTGTAACGCTTGCAAGTATCCCTAACCCCGGGACTTGAGCCCAGGACCTTCTTGCTGTGAAGCGGACGTACTATGTAGTATGCAACTGTTCTGCCCCCTCGATATTTAGTGTACACAATCATTTTGGGCCAATTTACGTGAGACGCAGAAGGGTTTTTATCCCTAAATATTACCCTAACAGATCAGTGTTGACATTATTTTATTATTATGTAATTTTCAAATGTTTGAAATAAACCCACTGATATCTACCTGTTTTTTAATATGATGTATAGTAGTCTTGTCAATACAGCAGCGAAATCAAGTAAGTCCACACAATACACTACCCAGCAGGCTCTGCAGTGTTCACAGTCTCCGGACTTCTGACTTCCATGTCCTACCTCAGCACACTTGTTAACATTCACGCTGATGAGAACACCACTCTGTATAAAGACACATTGGTTCAATGGCAAGCGCAAAGTAATGTAACCGTGTTGTTTCCAGTGCATACCAAGCCTTTGAGTACCATGTTTGCTATTCTGTGTGTGATCTCTGTTTGCCCACTCATTTATGACTCTATGTCTCTGACATTGATCTACCGTGTATGGGTGATGGCCCACACATATAGTGAGGGTGATAGCCATTGGTGTACAAATAAAAAACCTATGCTATGCCTCAAGGAATGTTGGCTATGCCTCTGGCTGTGCCTCACTGAGGCCACTTTAAGAACCCCTGGTTTATATTGTTGACCTGTTTCTGTGGATTGTACACAGGTCTTGTCAATCTGGTAAGGGTAAATAAATTTGTAAGAGAAATGTGTCAGCAGTTTCTTAAACACTGATGAAAGCTCCGCTCTGTTGTTTCCACATAATGTGTCTGGAAATACATTAAAGGACTATTCAGTAAAAGATTAATACCAACATGATACAAAAATCAAGCGTTAATATTCCCAACTAACACAATAAAAATAAAAAATAGCTGTTCTATAGAATGTAGTATCCCCTCAGCCAGAATGCAGAGGACAAAAGCCATCCCCCATATGAACATTTTCGGACAATCAACATTTCATAAGCCACTCCACGCACAGGTTTAGGTCATAAGGAGTGTCTATACAAAAGTTCAGAAAGCTATCATGCATATGAGCTGAGCAATGGCCCGGACAAACTTTATACGTTCAAGGTCACTGTGCCAAGGTCAAAAGTCACATATGCAAATTAACTACTCCATGTACAGGTTTAGGGCATAGGGATTGCCTATGCAAAAGTTCAGAAAGCTGGCATGTGTATGAGCCGAGCAATTGGCTGGATAAACGTATTCTCACACCAAGCCAACAATAAAACTCCTTCAACCATAACTGGGTGAGAGGTAAAATCTGTTCAACCTATTGCAGAGAGATCAAATCCTGGTGATACCACAGTCATCCCTGACTGGTGCTTCAAGATGGGAAAACTGGTGCTGATCTCTTGAGGGAGTGTTACTATCTCCTGTCAATCAGAGCAGCCCTAACCAATCATGGACTTTTGGGTGATAATGTATTTCTGTGAACATTGATGCTAATGTGATCTAAAAGTGATGACAAAAAAGGGTCGTGGAGAAATTGATTGCTCTCACTCTCCCTGACAGCCAGGTGTTATGTCTACCACCATCATATCTAGCACCTACCACACATGGTTGGCATTAATTAAGGTGATAAATACTTTAACAGAGCCTCTTTTCTGACCCTTAATCTCCAGTACTGAGCTCTATATTAGACTCGGGCTTAAGGCCAATCCAACGGCATTACTAACTGACACTTACTACAAACACCCACATGCACAGACACGTGAGTGTGCACACATCCACACTTAGATACACCACTGACGTCCACCAGGCGGGAATCTTCAATGCATTTTATTTTGTTTATCTGCTGGAGGGGTTTTTCCCTGTGGTTTGGGAGACAGAAATCCTAACATTCCGGCCTGTAACAAGCTCAAAATTCATTTGCTCTCTGTCTCTCTGTTGCATCGCCAGCTCAATATGGACGGCTGGAAAATACCCTGAAAAACACTAACGGCCCCGCCTGTCCTCTCAAGGGGGATATGACTTGCGAGAGCGCCCCTAATCTAGAGAGAGTCATGAGCTGGAGGAAATTAAGTGTGTATCAAATCACACGTTTCTGTTTGGATCTTGCTGTGCCTGGTAACCATGAAACGAGTCCAATTTTTTCCACACTCTGGAGGCATGCCACTTCTGCTTGTACAAATAGAGCAGTGACGTGCACTATACATTTCCTGATGGTAATTAATCGCATGTCACAATCACACACATGCAGGCTCATGTGGATTTGATTTAGGTCCAATACTGCGCCCTGGAAATGAAAAAGAGAGCTTTTAAGCAGACACAGCAGAAAAGAGTGCTTAGCGCTTCATCTCCAGTTGCTAGGTGATGCATGAACAAGTGATGAGTATGGAAATCCATAAAGTTCTCATGAAGCCCTCAAATAGTCCAGGTGTTTCATGATGTACAAGTTTGTCTCATCAAAGCTCCTGCTGCTTGTTTCCAAATATGTTTATTAAGGGTAGAACAGATCTATATATTGGTTAGTGTGTGTTTAGTACAATAAGTAAATGATCTGATCCTGATCAGCATTCCATATTAAGGATTCCGACCTTCAGAAAAAAAAAAGCAAAGCAGCCCATTACTATAGTCACTGTGATGAGCTCAGTTTTATGACTCTGGAAAGCAGCCAGGAAATCATTGTCATGAAGACATATGATGGGAAACAGACAGACCCCATGATAGATACTCGAGGAACACCTACAGGTACAACACTAGGGCAAAAACCTACACACATTCTGTTTGATGTTTAAAAAGAAAAATGAGCTGGTGATCATCCTTGTATTATAGAAAGGATAAATATTCCCAGCATAACAGTGTTGGTGTGGTCAGAAATTTCCCCCCATTTCTGAGGGAGGATGATGAAATATTGCAAGGCTGAGTGGCCAGAACGACTCCCTGTGCCCGGAAACAAGAACAAGCCCGAGAGGACGAGCGCAGCTGGGAGTGCTTGAACATCATCCTCAGACCACACACAGGCAGTGGTGTAACTCGACACTGAGAGCCAAAACAACTTGGCACTCGCTGCCAACAACCATCAAGAGCAGGAAAAGTCAGTGTTATGAGTTCTGCCACACACCTTTTGGACTGTAATATGCTCCACTATCCAGCCAGACACTATTCATCTTAGCAGTGGCACTCAGTCTCTGTAGGACAACTTATTACAGTGCTATTCTTGCATTGAGCCTGCACATATATTAAAATACTGTTCAAATGTGATTTTTTAAATGCTTCTTTTTCAAAAATGCTTTTCAACACCTTTTAATGGGGTGCAGATGAATAATTTATTCGTTATATGAATAATCATGATTTTAAATATAATGTAACCCTGAATGTAAAAGTATAATTTTCACACAGACAACACTCCTCATACCGCTATCTTTCATTAATATATACACCACAGGAAAGGTGCAATCTGATTGGTCAGCTATCACTGGATTAAAAAAAATATGATGATGCTTAAATCAAAACAATAGACACTCGCAGATTGTCATGGTCACTTGAAGCACTTGGTATCATTATCAAATTTTAAAATATAAAAAATAAACCATAAAAATTTTATTTTAATTTACTTTCATGTGCTTCCATGTTGTGTTTCTAAAAGAAGCCCATAGGGATCACAGTTTATTTATGTATCCATGTAGTATAATAGAACCCTGAATAAGTTTAAAGACACCTGTAGCTACACACTGCTTAGCTTTACTCGGAGTGCAAGGAGTTCAACTGTCCTCCATCTGTTATGGTTAACATGTGTAAAAATTAAAAAAAAAATTTTACTCTCTTAAGTGTATTATACATTAAAACTCTTAGTTTTCTAAAAAAAAAAAAAAAAAAAACACTGTTAGCTACACAGCACTTAGATCTGCTCAGAGCACGTATAGCTCACTTGACCTGACTATTCAGCAACATCCACTTCACCTTCTGCACATAATTGTTAATTATAAAGATTGGGTTTATTTTACATTTATTACAAGAACAAACAAAACAAGAATGTTTGAAAATAAAAAATGCATATATGACACAGATTTTGTTGATATGTTAACTTACACATTTTTATTAATTCCACATTTTATATATATTTATATAACCTGCCCACTGCCATTATTACACAAAGGATCACTTAATGTGACAGCTGGCATTAATATAAACCTGTAAGTTGTTATAAATGCTGCTGTTATAGAAAAATGTGTCCAAATATTCAGACCAATCAGAATTCATCAGTGCTGTGGTATAATGTATTGTACAGTAAAGAATTTGAGAAAGAGTAGTTATCATCATTTAAATAAAGTCATCATTTTCAATATAAAATCTACTTTACCAACAGTTTTCATCAATTCATCGTGCAAATTCCAACACAGTGACATACTACTCCAACAGGATATGTGTAAAAGTTAGAACAATGGATTTTCACACTCGACTCCACGCTGATACGAACAGAAAAAAAGAGACAATGGCATTCCTGTAGGGTGACACAAAAATGGTGGCCTTTTTTTTAGTTCAGTAGGCTAAATCTAAAAGGAGCAACTGAATTCAGCAGTGATCAAAATAAGCACTATTGTTAGTATCTGAAGGAATTTTACTTGAGCAGCTGGGACGCACCTGTGTGTCTCATACTTCTGAACAGATGTACCATCTGTATGTATCTATAAGGGAAGCATTATTCTCATGCACATTCTGCATGATTAAGATATATGAGGTAAACTGTACAATGTTTGCAATTGCTCCCACATTGTTCCCACATTGAAGTGTTACATGTTTGCTTGGCTTTTTTTTTTCTGAAGCTGAAAAATATCCTCTGGGATATTTATGTGTGAGAATGAATAAGATGAACTGAATGCAATAGAGACAGTGGAAAGTGAGGTCAGTGAGGTAAGAGCATTGGGCTTTTCACAAAAAGAAGGCCTGTCTGGAATGAATTTCCTCCACCACAGGTTTAGAGGTAGAGGATTCGAGCATAAGAACTGAGCCTGAGATTTATATTATATTACATTTTTATTTTACTCACACTTGTCCATGTATTATCTACTGTAAATAAAAAATGCACAAGGACATTCATTCATTTTCTAAGAAATTGCTTATTCCTAATTGGCTGGCGCCCATCTCAGCCTTCTCGAGGTGAAGGCAGGGTACATCCAACAGCTCGCCGGGCTATTGCAGAGCAACACACATACAACCATTCACACTCACTCTCACACCTAGAGGCAATTTGGAACCGCCAATCAGCCTACTATGCATATTTTTGAACTGTGGGAGGAAACTGGAGTACCCAGAGAAAACCCAGTCAAGCACGGGGAGAACATGCAAACTCCACACAGAAACACCCGACCCAGGGAACCCAGGTCTTCTTGCTGTGAGGCGAACATGCTAACCAGTGCACCACCGTGCCGCCTGGACAACGACAGGCACTTAACATTAATCAGGAAATTAATCTTAAACTAAAAACTGTTAACCCTATTAAATGCAATACTTATAAAATACATATAGGCATATATAACCCATAGGCAATGTAGGCCTTTATAAAATATATAGTAGTTTGC
>JBCNYG010000002.1:21241456-21253884 GCA_039654305.1 Porochilus rendahli | reverse complement strand
ACACACAATATATATATATATATATAAGCAAATAATATGTGGCTTCATATGCTTATATAACAGTCAAAATATGTGCCCTAATACCAATTCTCTGACTATTCTGCAACACACGTCCACTCTGACTCCACAAAGAACTTGCATGCACGAGTTGGTACTTGACATAAGATTCGCTTGTAACCTCTGCTCATGTCCACATTGATCAATGATGAACCTTAAGTATGCGTAAATAAGGACCACTGAGAACAAAGTAGTAGCTGTACATAGAAAAACATAAATTCCAAATTTTATGTAGCATCAAATGCTTTCATTCAATCAATCATTCATTCATTTGTTGAACTACATATTCCTATTAGGGTTGGGGGGGAGGCTGTGCCCATCTCAGCCAACATTGGGCGAAGGCAGGGTACACCCTGAACAGCTTGGAAGACCATTGCAGTGCCAACAACAATGGCTTAGACACAGCTGACCTGCAACACTAGTAGGGATAAGCAGTTTGACAGATGAATCAGTAAATGAATGAATGCATTCAATGCTACATTTATGTTTTTCTTTATATTTCCACACCACCGTCAGTTAAAAGATTTGGAAACCTCTGTATTACTATTTTGGCTAAACTATAAGGTAATTTGACTACAATTAGAAAATCTGAGTAAGAAATTAGCTAAGTGAACCAGAAAATATTTGTGACTTTATTTGACATCTGAGAGTGGACATGAATACAAAATAGAAATTAGCTCTTGACTGCAAACATTTATTGATTTCCCCCCTTTGATCAATGTATATAGTAGCTACATAATTGGTAGCCTTTTAATTAAAATAAATTGTGTTGTAATTATACCTGCTCTCGTGTGTTTGTTTGTTAAATAGCTCATTTCATTCCCTATTTTCAGCAGATTAAACTGTGATTATATGTGTGGAGTAGCTGATGGAGTGCAGATTGTTTCGAATCCACAGTTTGGCGTTTATAAGCAGCTGGGTGCACTTTTCCTGCCCGGAGCCTCGTTATGCTCTGCGGCCTAATGAGCTTAATAAAAGCAGGCCTGTGTTAGATGGAGGTGTTTTTAAGGAGCTGTCTCCAGTATGTCTGCAGGGCTGCTTTAAGGAACGAGGTCATGATGTTCCTGAGTGGCTTGGAGGGTCTCCAACACTGATTATTTGAGGGTGACTGATGTTATCAGATGGAGTAGAAGGTGGGGGCAGGGTTAACTGATGGTGCTGGACTTACCTATGGTCATTCCAGGAGTAATGAAAGAGGTTGAGGAGGTTGAAGTGAGCTTCATTCATTATATCCATGACCTCTTTGAAGAGGTTTTAGTCATTTGGGAATTGAGTGTCCTGCCGAAAAGCTTGACTTTGAGGAGTAGGGTACTAAACTGTACTTGTTTTAGTTAATTGGGTGGTACACCTTTCCAACCTTTAAACTTTACCAACTAAATCTTATGCAAAGAATTTGCATCTAGCCTGAATCTTGTAATACGAAAAGCTAATGTTTGTTGACTTTAACAGCAAATAACTAAAAAGGCAATAACAATATTTTAAAAGGTACACTATATTTAAATTTGCAGGTTTAATATTTAACTGTACATATAAAAACACCACCAAAGTTGAGTATTTTACTATATGAAAACTTGTAACAGAGAAAATATCAGTATCAGATGAAGATAATAATAATAATGGTACATAATAATAATGGTACAAAAGGTGTACCCTTGATGGTACCACCCCTGCATCAGAGAAACTAGCATGCTAAGGTGGTGATCACACTGACCAGTACAGAATTAGCGGAAGCAGCAGATTTTGGTTTGCCAGTGGAATGTTTGACACCACTAGCATTATGCTAGTGAGGTAGAAGTTAAGCGTTTCAAGTTGAATGCAATGCTTATTTGTGTCGGCTTAGTTCAACCTAGGAATGTATGAGATATCAAAAAGATTTCGGGGTTTAAAAAATTCTAAAACCTTAGATAAGGACCCCAACCTGGCCAAAGATCCTGTATTTTAAGTATAGTATAGGACTAAATAATTAAAGAGATTCTCAAGGGTTCTTTAATCATTTTAAATATTAAAGTTCTTTGCTTGAAACACTGTTAGACAGAGAAGCACTGTGTTTCTATCTTGAACTTTCAACAATTGTGCTACAGGAACAAGTCTTCAGTATTTAAGCATTTTTGTGGGTGCATACATGACTTTTCTCCAACAGTGCAGTTTTTTTGTATGTGTAAATATTGCACACATGGACTCTCACCCACAAGGCATTTTCTTGAAATCAGATGACAGCGTGTAAGCTTAAGTGTGTGGAAAAAAAAAACTACATTCACTGGAAACTGCCTTCTTTAGAAAAGTACTACAGGAAGGCACACAGTACCAGCCCTGAGTTCATGCTACAAACAACAGGCCAACTTTTATTTCCTATGTTGGAGGGGGGGAGGGGGGTTTGTGGTGTTACCAATAGACACAATGAAGAACATTTATTCATGGTACATCCCGAACAGCTCACCAGATCATCACAGGGCCCCCCCACACACACTTGAACAGCCAATTAGTCTAACGTGCATGTCTTTGTGGATGAAATTCAAGTATCCGTAGAAAACCCACGCACGCAGGCAGAGAATATGCAAACTCCACACCCTCGCCAAGTCTGAAACATCAGCCGAAACATGAACCCAGGACCTTCTTGCTGTTATTTTCTATGATTTCCTCACTGAGTCCGGAACCCAAACCCGTGAACTTCTTGCTGTGAGGCGGACGTGCTAACCACTACGCCACTGTGCCGCCCATTACTGTATGTGCTTTTTGTATTCCCCAATTTTGTGTTTCTTCTTTTATTACTAAAAATAACTAGACATGCACTAAGAGATATCTGTAGTCCCTATTTGGTATGCTTGTTACAATGCACTGGCTGACTCTTCACGTAGAAGAAGCCTGAACTTGAACTTTTGCTGCATACAGTAGCTAAATCTCTGACATATCTAATAGTACTAATGTTACATTTCTTGTTATGCTTCAGTTAGCAACCAACAAAAACATGGTTAGGAAAACACATAGGCTCACACATAGGCACACACATATTGATTCACCCTTTAGTTCTTCAGGCTGAACTGAACTCTTTCCCATCCACAGCTCCTTGAAAAGCTGTTCATAGAGGAAAAATGCCTGAGTTATGTTTCACGCGAGGTGGATAACGTTTCCATGGTCTGCGTTCTGACGCTGTCTTGGTATGTCGGGTTGGAGCTTGAAGTTTTTTGGGCCTCTTCATGGATTTATTCTCCTCCGCTGAACACAACATCCGTGTGGTTTGGCTCGACTTGGCCTTGCCCTCACTGCCAGGAGAGGCTCCAAGTTAAATATTTTCTCCTCAGCAGGTCTGCAGTGGGAGCCTGTGGGAAAGTGGCGGAGTTTACAGCAGCGGCCTGCTTTCTCCCACACGGCTGTGTTTATTATCCTGACCTCTACGTGCAACGATACCCTGTCTCCCTCTTGCTCTGTCTCGCTCTCTCTCTCTCTCTCGACTTTATCTATGTCTCTGTTCTCCCCAGGTTTCATAACCTGCAGTTACCTAAGTGCCAAAAGCTACATGAAGAGAAACAGAGCAGCATGTCCCATTTTTCTTTCTCTATCAGCAAAAACATGCTCTTGTGAGTGCAGGTGGGCATCACAAGACGATCCAAGGTAGATAGCCGGCTCCAGGTTCATGGCGTTCTCAGTAATCAGAACCATATTCGATTACACAAGCTGAACGAAATCTGGCCCGGCAAACTTTCTCACGCGTTCACATCGTCTAACCTGCATTCTGCTATTTTCAGCCATTTTATTTAAAAGATTCTAGAACAGTCAATGCTATCAACCTATGATGATGTTTGTCTGTTTTAATTAGTATTATTTTTTATTTCTACTGTTGGGTGACACGGTGGCATAGGGGTAAGAGTCTCAGGTTCGAGTGTTTCTGTGTGGTGTGCATGTTCTCCCTGTGCTTGTGTGGGATTCTTCCAGGTGCTCCAGTTTCCTCCCAAAGACACACACATTAGGGTTTGGCAATACTGAATGGAACAATAATAGAGCCTTATTAAAACTGCTTCTTTGTTGTCATTCAAAGGTCTGAGTTGAACATACACAAGCAAAGAAGATCAAACAGTATCACAGCTCAACAACTTCAGGCTCTGATCCCATGCACAATCGTGATGATATGGTGCTTCCTAAATATAAGTTCTTCCTAAATCTAAAATCAATGTTAATAAAAATAATAGTGTGCACTTTTTGTACATTTCACCACGATGTACTGTGACCCCTTAATAAACTGCAAGTACATACAATCAAGTTGCACAAGCAGATTACATTCTATTAATTTTCTGCCTCCAAAAGTACGGTGAAAGCAAGAAACCGCCTTATTTATGTGATCATTTTAAATAGAAATATAGGCCTGGATTTCTGTATAGCTGCTCTATGATTGTATCTATTGTTAAAAACAGAATCCTGATTGAACTCATGGCCAGAGTTACATTAATCATTAGCATATACTACACAGGAACAGTACGATCTGATTGGTTCAGTATCAGGGAATAAAAACAATATCCTAAGTGAATAATAGTTGAATCAAAAAGACTGATAGTCACAGTCTGTTTTGGTCACTTGGGTTTCTGTGTAGTGTATACTAAAACACCTTCACGGATTGCGGTTTACTTACATTTTGGTGTAGTATGTACTAAACTCTGAATGAGTAAGCTAAACAGATGCCTTTAGATATACATTAGAATATATTTTAAAATTAAAATATTTTGGTTTGCTTTTCTTTATGTTGTTGTTTAGTATGCTAAAACTCATAAAGAGAGTTAAAGAGATGCTGTCACAATGCTTTTCATCTGTTTGTGCTTATGGTCGGAGTTCATTATTCTGTCAGGATTTTAAAAATTCAACAAATAAACCAAAAAATGTGGTTTTAATTAGCATTTTTTTGGCTTTTATTCCAGTGTAGTATATACTAAAGCATTTTTTTTGCTTCAGGCTTTGTGGGTATCACAACATTGAAAACATTTTCTGAACCACTTAATACTAATTAGGGGCACAGGGAGGCTGGTGCCCATCTCAGCCGAGTTGTGTGGGCGAGGTGCACCCTGGACAGCTCGCCAGGCCATCGCACTGCAGAAACACGCTGAAGACATCCCAATGGCCTACTCTTTCAGAACGACAGCAATGGTTCTTTTACATGCCTCTCACCACAAACAGTGAGAGACATGGTTTCAGCAGACAGTAATTAATCTAATCCCTTTTTGTTTTGTGTTTGAATCGGCAGTAGAAACAATGCTTAAAATAGACTTTCAAAACTTTTCATCACAACCAGTCTACATGCTACTGTTGAGTCAAACAGGTGCCTATCTTTTTTTTTGTCGGTCCATCTCCTTTTATCAGTGTTTAGACACAGAAGAGGACTAATACCGTGTGATCTTTGGTTCCGCATGCGTTAAACGGACCTTATTAGTCCTGAAACCTGTAACTGAAACAAGCACATAATTACACATCTACTCACCTGACAAAGAAGACAGTATAGGAGAGAGAGAGAGAGAGAGAGAGAGAGAGAGAGAGAGAGAGGCAGGCATGCATTTCCTTACGGCAGCCCACCAAAGTCGAGTGAACAAACAGTGACCGAGACTCTTCAAGCTGACAGCAGATCTACAGTGGAAATGTTTGCTCGGTGTCTCTTAAAAGAAGAAAGCTCCCTTGGTGATAGACATTACAGTAATCATGTACTCTGTATTCTTTACAATGAAGCCCTAAGGAGGAGGGGAGGCCAACTGCAGCTCCTAATTAGCAAAAATTCTTCAATGAAAGTCAGAAATAAACAGTTTACTAACAGAAGGGACAGTTAACGATTTTAATGACACATTTTAGCAGGCATGGCCTTGTCGTGTTTTTGTTGATTGTCTTCATGGAACTAAACACGGGGGCTGTTCATTGGTTACTGGTGAGAGCTTAAACCTACATCAGGCTGAATTAGACTAGCCGAATTAACCTTTCCTAAATAATGTATATTCGCTATAATAATCACCACACAGTGATAATCTTGACTTGATATAAACTAAAACCTTGGACAACGGTTACTAAACTGTGTTTTCAGAACTTTGTGTGCCTGTGGTTGTTAGTTTATGGTTTGCCATTTGACATTAGATTATTTACATTTACATTTACAGCATCTTATACAGAGTAACATACAATTATCTTTTTTTTTTAATACATATGTGCAATTGTGGGTCAGGGACCTTTGTTGGGGACAGGCACCTCAGTAATTCTGTTTTACTTGGTTAGAGAAGCAGACATTGGACCTAAAGGTCGCTGGTTCGATTCTTGTATGGCGGTTCGATTCCTGAAAAGTGTATGGCGGTGAGAAGAGTAAGCTGCACCTTCCCTTCCTCCACATTCATGTCTGAAGTGCCCCTGAGCAAGGCACCTAGTGCCCAACTGCTCTCCAGGCACGCCCAGCGAGTGTGTGCTCACTGTTTATGTGTACGTGTGCTCACTTTGGATGGGTTATATACAGAGGCAATAATTTCCCTTGTGGGATTCATACACTATATCCTAAAATAAAAATAAGTAAATATTTCAATAAAAATATGTGCTGAAGGCTGAGTAACGGTATTAGATGAAATGTACGACTACATACATGAACTCAGAGTAGATTTTATTCATACAGTTAACTTAAGCAAGATGAGATATCAAGCGCTTTGATGGTGCCAAAAAAAGTAACATTGAATCTTGAGGAATTATGACTTATTGAAGATTATGTAATGTTTATTTCCGTTGTTGTAATGCATAATGTAAATGCTCAGACTTAATACTGAGACAGATAAGATGAATAATGGTGAGTTTTGCTTTTCATTTGCTCTTTAATAAACAAAGAACAGCCAGGAGAACAGTGAGTAGAGAGGACCTATTGGTGATGAGTTCAAAAATGAGTGAATGCAGGCATCGTGTAAAACAAGCAGGGTATTGCAAAGATTGCAAGACTTCAGTTTACTGAAACTTACATTTGTGATGTAGCCCAAACCACGCTAATCCTGGTACAATGAGTATCTGCCTATGTTGCCTATGCGTAAATCTGCCACTGGTCTCACCTAGTAACATGACATGGTATATTTTCTTTTCTTTGAAGAGAGAGAAAAAAGAGAAGGAACTATCTGATGTAACATTAGTGGGGATATGAACTAACTGGTTTCATTCACATTCAACAGCATAACATACTACTGTACAGGATATAAAACTATATGGTCTTGTCTTGATTGGAAACAATCTGTTAGATAATTTCTGGCTAAAGGTGGAAAATGGAAAACCAATTCATTGTCCATTCTTGACTTCATGCCATCATTTGTACTACTTAATTGTTAGGCTCACAGAGTCCAATCCTAGCTGATGTTGGGCGAAAGGTAGACTACAACCTGGAAAGGTTGCCATCTAACACACTGCTAACACAGATTCATACTCACAGGCAATTTACAGTAGCCGGTTCACACAACATGCATGTCTTTGGATTGTTGCAGGAAACCAGAGCACCCAGAGAAACCTCTAACTCCAAAAAGAAAGGTCCTTGTCAGCTATGGGATTAAAACTCATAACCTTTGAGCTGTTAGGAGACAGTGTTCACGAGTATGTTTGAGTGTTCAATTTGCTAATTAATGTTTTCTCTACAGGTACCGTGCTAGCACATACACACAACTAACATTTGTTGTGAAAATCGTGACTAAGGCTTTTTCTAGTGTATTCCCACCGCAAGTCCAATTTAAAAAAGCAGGGTGCATATGGGGGGCGATGCTGATGGTGGTTCAGTGTAGTTCCAAACAATATTAGATAACAGTGACATCATATTGACACCATGTGTTTGCCGACTGGCAGACTGGTTCTGACTGCCATAAACTGTAAGATTTTCAAAGTGTTTGAAATTTTAAGGTGGTTTTCACCATCTAGCTGCTTGTAGCTGCTGTGTTGACACCTTTCGCAATCTATCTGAAACGCATTCCATACAACCTCATTACAACCTATTCCCACTGTTTTCACCTACTGCTCACAATTGTTTTGCCACACCACCTTCATATTAGACTGCACTGATCTGCCTTCAAAACTGCCCCATGTGAGGTCAGCATGGTTTGTAACCACCCCCATGTGAGGTCTGCTTAAAGAACACCTGAAATCTTAAACTTCTGGAATCTCTTGGTGGGTTCAGAGAGTACGTGCACACATTTGATAATGACTGAGTGAATTCATGTACTACTGCTTGAATAACATGCTTTAATGCCAAACTACAGAATATTAAGAGGGAGTTGAATCGGTGCACCATGTGTTCTGAGGAATCAGTTACAAAATGGCATTAGTTTGCATTGCTTAACATCCATGTTCCACAAAATGCCAAACCATTTTCATTTTCATTTTCTTCTTGGAAATGTCAACTAGTCACGAAGTAACACATTATTTCCAGTTTCCGAACTTTTCTTTCGCAACAGGTCATGCCTGATTTTCAGGATGTGAAAGTACAAATGGTTGAACTTAATTACATTTTTACAGTTACATTTGTGAGATCCATAACTGTACACAAATTCAATATTTATAGACAAGAAGAATTTTTCTTGTTCTTTTTCTTTCACCTATATCTTGTTTTTTCTCTCTCTCCAGTTTCACAGAATTGGCTCCGAAAAGCAGAAGCTCTGAGCAAACATGTGAGAAGTGATCAAGCTGGTTTTAATTAAAACACAGATCCATCACTGTGCCATCCACATCTTTTCTTTGTTTGTTGCAGTATCTCAGTGTACCTCTCATTAACCTGCGAACACAGATGGAGGATTAGTGTTTAGTGTTAGTATTTGAGTTCAGCAGGTTCAGTTAGTATGCACAGTGTGTACTGTATTTGTGTGTATGTGTGTGAGTTTGTATGTTTTATGACTTTGCAGTGTGGTTAAGCGTGCAAAGAAGATTAAAGGAAAAGAGGCATGATGGTGTTTGAAGTCTTCGTCTACGTTAGACGTAGTCTAGTTAAATGTTGGTGGTCCGGCGTTTGGAATATGAGGAGAGTGTTGTGAGACTCTCCGTCTCTAACATGTCAGTCTGAAATATTCTGTCTGCTTCATTTAACTGACTGCAGCAAAAAAAAGTTTGTTTTTTTAAAAGTTTGTTCTAGTGTTTTCCACTTCATCTCACCCCACCCTCGGTGTTCAGCATGCATCAAGGCTGGATAAGTTATTTGCACAGCAAACAGCAGTGTTTGAATTGAACTCCAACAATCCGCTGAGTGACATGGACAACAGTTAAAAAAAAAATAAAAGACTAAGATAACAATGTTTTCTTTAGTTGTATAGCACCTGTAAATTAGTCATAACTTTGAATCGACATTCTTCATCCGGCAGTAAATTTTACAGAAAAACCATAGCTTTTCTGAGAAATGTTTGTTCCAAAATCAGGACAAGTCTCATGAATCTTTATAAGGTCCCTAAAACAGAACAGTGAAACACATATCTAGAGGATAAATAAAGATCAAACAGCCAAGAGACTTCAGGTTGTGCTTATAAACTAGCCTTTTTTTTTTCTTTTCTTGCTCTACTGCAATCATGTGTCATGCCTCATTCAGGTGTTCCCATCCATCATCCACGCATATAAGAGATCTCAGAAAGAATGCTATTGCACAATTGTAAAAGCAGACAGATTTGGCCTGAGGACAGCAGGTTTGGCATGAATGGTCAATTCACCGTCTGCATTCCATCAAATTTTTTAGGGCAGAAAAATCCCTTCATTCATGAACTGAAATATCGCCTCAGATAAAAACAGTCCCGGCATGAATATCAAGGAACAATCAGGCTTATTTAAGGTTTCAAATGCCTTCCTGCATCCAATAAATATTATTCGAGGAACATAATCAATAAAGGGGTACTGTGATGAAGTGGAATTACTGTTAGCACCACAAACATTTTCCAAATACAGCATGTCCACTGTTGATCTTATACCACAACAATTTTGCCTACAAAGATCAGTTAACTGAGGCGTCAGACTGCAACAGCCTGCTGACATTTCATTATGACCTGACAGAAAACCTCACTGTATAAAGTTAAAGTTACACGTGTAAGTCTGTGGCGCTGGTCAGTTCTCTCACTGCTGACAAATAACTATGGGTGTCTGAAAATTAAAGCCTATGAGTGTTCCTTGAATAAATAAGAAAATAATATATTACACTGTACAGAGTATATGGAGATACAGTATACTCTCACTCACTCGCTCATTTGCCAAACCCCTTAATCCCACTAGGGTCGTGGAAAGGCCGATACCTATCTCAGCCAACTCTGGTCAAAGGCAGAGTATACCCTGGATAGCCAGCAAGACCACTGCAGGTCAACACACGCACAACCATTCACACTCACACTCACACCTAGAGTCAATTTGGAACAGCAAGTTAGCCTAAAGTTTATGTCTTTAGACTGCGAGAGGAAACCGGAGTACTCAGAGGAAACCCACTCAAGCATGAGGTGAGCATGCAAACTCCGCACAGCATTGTGCCGCCCATGCAGTATACAGTGGGGTCCAAAAGTATGAGACCACACGGAATATCTGTTAATTAATAAACAAATAAATTAATAATTTTTTTATAAAGGTTTTATAAGGCACCTTAAGCGTAATTTACAGAACATTAAAGTTAAAGCAGGTGGTCTAGTGCTTAGCACATTACCTTACAGCAAGAAGGTCCTGGGTTCGAGTACGGGGCTCAGTGATGCCGTCTCTGTATGGAGTTTGCATGTTCTCTCCATGCTTGCATAGGTTTCCTCTGGGTACTTCAGTTTCCTCCCACAGCCCAAAGACATGCACATTTGGCTAATTGGCTGTTCCAGATCACCCCTAATTGTGCGTGTGAGTGTGAATGGTTTTGTGTGTGTGTGTGTGTGTGTGTGTGTGTGTGTGTGTGTGTGTGTGTGTCTGTGCCTGTGTCTGTGTCTGTGTTGCCCTTGTGATGGGCTGGCACGCTGTTCAGGGTGTACCCCACCTTCACCCCTCAGCTAGCAGTTGTATGTGGGACCCATGTGAGTAGTAAGTGTGCTGAATATTGGGACCCATATGGGACTGTCCGTGGGTTCCATAGTGGCCCCAAGTGGGTTATGTTTGGGATACATGGGCAAAAAGTGGGTATGGGCCCAATATCGGCATCTTAACTGGGGATCACTTGGGTCACCTAGGTGCATCCCACTTTGGCAAGCACAGATGGGCCACCTATGTGGGTCCTTGTTGGGTTACAATAGGAAATGAATTCATGTGGGCAGGTGACATAGGGCCATTATGGAACCTGTGAACGATCTTATTTGGGACCCATATTTGAACCAATTTACTATCCGTATGGGCCCTTTATACAAGTGCTAGCTTGGCCAGAGTCAGCTGATATAGGATTCAGCCTCCCCATGACCTTATTAGGATTAAGCACTTTGGCAAATGAATGAATGAATGAGTCAAAGTATAAAATAGCAGCTTTTACTGAATGTCATGTTGGTATAACCCAAACGTAGTATTCTTATTGTTAATTTTGCCTCATCCATTTTTTCCCACACACCTGTATATATTTATGTACTGTATATGCAATAATCCAGTGTATACCACTATATATAATGTATAACATTACTGTGAAAATTGCAGAAACAGAAAGTCTATAATATCACTCTGAAAAATTCTGTACTGAGTTTGACCCCGAAGTGTCCGATCATACTGCACTGTTCAGTGCATAAGCCATAACCACAGCTCAAAGCCTTCTCACTGCACCCGGCAACAAAACTGTTGGCTTGGCACGAGCCGAAAACTGTAATTTAAAGGAGAAGCTGTACTTACAGTTGATGAGGCAGACAGAAACAGCAGTTCCAGACGCCATTACGAGACACGTGGTAAGTGGAGTTCACACACGCTGACGGACCCACATGGAGCCTTGTTTAATTTCCTCTGATGTAGCGACACTCATCCTGCTTAGTTCAGATAGTATTGCTATCTGTTATAGTGAGCGAGAGTGTTAGTGGCACCCTTTAGACTCTTGAGACCCTTTTTAGATCGAGTGAAATCATCTTCATAAATCACAAATTCTACATCTTGGTGAAGGAACTCATCCTGATTTTAGCACAGAGATAATTCTTGCATTCTTCCAAGCTTGTTAGACATTACAGTAAGAGGCTCAAGGCTGCTATTACTTGTTGAAGGTGTCTTCATGAATTGAACACGGCAGAAAAAGATACTATACCGAACACAGCTTAATGTTGGTTTGTTATGTTTAGGAAATGTATTGCAGTAAAACTGTACATATGTTGAATCATGTGATCGTATAATTTACTTTGTTTTAAAGATGTTCTGCAACATTAATTAATTCATTCATTCATTCATTTTCTGAACCGCTTATTTCTAATTAGGGTCGCGGGGGGGCTGGCGCCCATCTCAGCCAA
>JBCNYG010000002.1:21164485-21175587 GCA_039654305.1 Porochilus rendahli | reverse complement strand
TCATTGGGGTTGAGGTCAGTGCTCCGTGAAAGGGACTCACGTTCTCCCACCTAGCCTTGGCGAGGCATGTCTTCATGCAGCCTACTATTTGCGCAGGTGGACGGTCATGCTAGAACAGGTTTAAGCCTCTTAGTTCTAGTGAAGGGAAATTGTAACCCAACAGCACATGAAGATATTCTGCTGAACTGTGGGAATGGGAAGCTACATATCAGTCTAATGGTCAAGTGCTCATAAACTTTTGTCCATATAGTGAATGTGGAAGAGAGTAGACAGCACTTTTCTCAGAGGCAGCCCTGTGAGGAACAGTATGAAAGGATGTGGTTGGCTAGCTTCATGCACTTCCAAGTTTGAGAAAATTCTCTTCAAAATGAAGGTGACACTCATGACTCTGCTCAGCTTATTTTCATTCTCACAGAACTCACTATGTGTTGCAAGCTGTACCAAGCAGTGATGATCCTTTTCACAGCTCACCCATGATCCCAGGCTCTCTCTTCCTGTGTTGATGGAGCCGGGTTGGTGGAGCACTGTTTAAATTCATCACGTTAAGTCCTTCTCCAAACTGACCCCACCAAAAGCCAGTTTTTAGTGATATATTCATCTACTACATTAAAAAAAACCCAAAGATGCAAACAAGAGACACTAAACATGTCTTTGGGGTAAAGTGGAACTGTGTTAATAGGTGTCTGTGTTCACAGGTCTCACAAACACACACCTTAAATAAAATATAGCAGAGTAGTGCAGGTTAACACAGTGCGTGTAAAATAAACAAGGGTTAACACAAGGACCCCGAAATTGTATTAAAAGTAAAAGTAAATGATGAACACTAAAAACCCTTTCTTTTACCATGCACATCTCACTTATTTGTCATTGTTTCTCACACTCTCTCACACACTCACACTCACACACACTTTCCTCTGCTGCAGTGGTGCAAAGAGGGCATGTGAGAGGGAAACACCCGGGTTTAAGTGTTGTTCATCTCAGCTTTGCTGAGTGCAATGGCCAGTTCCAGATCCTCCTGCTCCTGCTGCCTGAGTCTCTTCAGCCTCTCACGCTCAGCTCGCTCACTTTCGCGCTTGGCCCACTCCATCTGCTGTGCCTCATTCCCAAACTGGAGGATGAGAGAAAAAAATAAAAAATAAAAATAAAACAAACACAACAGGGCAGCATGTCGTAAGTATTGACACAAACTTCAACAAGTTAGCATGAACAAAAGTACACACTGGTACACAGATTAGTGTGAAGAAACAAAACTAAATGAGATAAAATGTAAACACACACACACACACAGACAACATAGTAAAATATAAATCCAATAGTGTTTCTCAAGTTCCTCCTTCTTCTTTCATTTTAGTAGAGGTGACAACACTGTCAAAGATTTAATTTTAGCTGGTAGAGAGAGAAGAAACTTCGTCATACTTAAGTGACTTCGGTTGACCTGATTTAGACGGCTGTCATAACAGACCATCAGTCTGTACATGTACCACCACAGGCTTCCGCCAACCAGAAAAATACTGTTTAAGAATTGAAAAGCAAATTAATTTTCTTTGCTTCATAGCTATAGTGTCCCTCGTTATCTATATTCTAAGGTTAAATCTTTATTTCTTTCCAATAAATTCATTTATATGCTGATCCGCTTTATTCTACTAATCACGGGGAGGCTGGAGAAACACCCTCAGCAGCTTGCCAGTCCATTGCAGGGCCAACACACACAACCCTTCACACTCAATCCTAGAGGCAATTTGAAACAACCTATTAGCCTAATGGGCATGTCTCTGGGAGAAAACCCGAGTACCTGGAAGAAACCCACACAAGCACAGGGACAGAACATGGACCACTCTATACTGAAACACCCTCGATGAGCCCAGGACTGGAACCCAGGACCTTCTTGTTATGAGGCTAAGGTGCTAACCACTATGCAACCGCGCCACCCTTCCCAACCAATGGCTGAGACATTTCACCACGAAAGAAGCTCACACTTAAATGCCCTCACAGAGCTAAAAATGCTGATCACAGAATTCTGTATACACACAGAGTGTGATGTGATTTTTTTGCCCCTATGTGTGTAAGTGTATGTGTGTGGGTGAATGGTTGTGTGTGTTGCTCTGCAATGGTCTGGTGAACTGTTGAGGGTGTGCCCCACCTTTGACCTGTGTTGGCTGAGATAGGCACCAGCCTCCCCTTGACCTCAGGAAGATTAAGCGGTTCAGCAAATGAGTGAGAAATATTATGACTTGCATTAGTATTTCAACCCACTGAACTTGTCCACATATTGTTGAGTTACAGCCTGGAAACAAAATGATGACCTGATTGGGATTTATTTATTATGAATCTATCAAAATAACCCAGAATATTGGTTCTGTCTTCGTATAATCTCTTTACCTGGTCCCTGACATGCGGGTGCACAGCCTCCTCCAGGAGTCTTTTAATAACAAACAATGTTAATGTTCCAGAACAGTGAAGAATACTGGGGGTTGCATCATGCTGAGGGTTACGCCGAATCCACACAGGAAGTGACACGTGATTGTGATGAAATGTAGGGGCTGATGGAAAATACTTTTTGGCATCAAATTGTTCTTCCCTCAGGTTAAATTTGCTGCAGTAGCCAGTCCTAAACAAAAGTCATATGTAATGTACGCCACATTTTCTTACAGTGGAATCATTTATTTCAAATCACTGAGATCTTTTCTCATAAACATACAGAACCTTTTTTTCTGAAGACCTCATAGACCCCTGACCACCTAATTCTGATGAATCGTGATCAACTGTAATCATTCTGATTAGTTCAGCATAAAAACAGTTACAGAATTTCTTGAGCATTCCAGTGCTTAGAAGTGTAACTGAAAGCAAACAATCAACTATGAGTGGCAAGGCCCTGTCAAAATATCTCAGGGATCAAGGAATGGACAAGCACAAGTTAGGAAATGGATACATTCCCAAGAAACACAGTAAAGTCCATAATGAAGAAGCGGAAAGTCTTTGGTACTAATACGACCTTTACCGGACGATCAGGCCATCCCTCCATACTGGATGGAATCACAAGAAGGATACTGGGTAGAAAGGCTACAAAGAGCCCAATGGAACCTTAAAAGCAGGTACAGGATTTTTCTGACAGTATTTATTGTCTGCATGTGACAGCAATATCACAAATATGCTCCAAAATTGTGGCTTACATGGAAGGGTTGCAAGGAAAAAGCCACTTCACAATAAAGGCCATATTAGGTCACCTTAAAGATTTTGAGGGCAAATGAAAAGGTGTCACTCTTCAAGACAGAAGCAAAACGAATGGGGCAAATACCATCAAATTCTTGAGGAAAACCTGCTGCCATAAGTTAATGGGAAGATGAGAGAAGGCTGAATGTTCTGGGGCGGCCCAATCAGAGCCCAAACCTAAACCCTGCTAAAAATCTAAGGAAAGACTTGAAGATTGCAGTCCACCAACAGTCACCATCCAATCTGACTGAACTTGAACTGTGCTATACAGAAGAGTGGGTAAATATTGAACAGGCCAGATGTGTAAATTTGGTAGGAAGTATTTCAAAGGGCTCATGGCTGTTATAAAAACCAAAAATGGTTCTACAAAGTACTGACCTTGGGGCCTGGGGTTTGTGTGTGTACATTTCAGATGTGAATATTTTAAAGAGGGCAATTCTTTTCTATACCTCCTGTATGTTCTGAACATCAGAAATTGTGACATTCGGAATCATGGGTATACTGCAACCTTTCTTATTCAAACGCTGGACAAAAGCCAAGTATACCCTGAACTTGCAAGTCCATCACAGAGCAAGCACGGACTTCCTCCATGACACATGATGCTTGCTTTTTTTTTGTAAGCTACAGTTTATTGATATTTTCCTCTCAGCTTAATGCTGTGTTACAGTATATTGTTTAGATTCAAACATAATCCCAGTTAAAGCTGTTATACTTCCAGACTGCAACAATACAAAAACATGGAAAAGTGTAAGGGGAGAATAATTATGCAAGTCACCTTTCATTTCCGCTTACTAAAATGTTCCGGCAAGCTTACCTTAATTTTTTCTCGCCCTGTAAGAGAAAATTAGATCACACACACAGACACACACTCACACACATGAAAAAAACACTTGAAAAAACACACGTCACACAGGACTAACTTATTTGCAGACATATAAAGAGCAGGACGAACACTGAACAGACCACTAACATCGATGACACACAACAGATCTTTAAACCAAGCTTTCTGAAAGCAATAACTCAAACAGGAAAATGAAACATGCACTGATTTCAAAACGGGAGGCTCCGAAACACACAAATTCCATTTCCTTTGAGAACAGAAACTAAAAAACAGGATGGATGTGAGAAAAACATGCACATCAGATTAACTGCAGAATAAAAGGAGTGGCACTAAAGAGAACAAGGTCACCGCTGCACAGAAGTGTGAAACAAAAACCATTACACCTCTGGGCTGCTGAAATCTGGATTCTGACTCTCAGAACGTGGTGTTTAATTTCCTATAACAGCAGCTGTAACAGCAGTAAAGCTGCAAATTACAGATGTGTATTAATTAGCTTTAACAAGAGCAAATGTTCCATAAGGGGATTTTTATTAAACTGTTTTTAAACGAAGTCTCCAGTTTACATCTTTATTACAGTCAAATAAAGGACAGAATAGCTCATGCTTTTTGGTCTCTCAGTAACAAGTGGTTGTTGTTTTAGGGCCTTTTTTTTCATTAGACAAAAAGACATGAAAGAGGCCAGTGAAGTATGGACTATACCACGAGTGAAAATCTAAACTGTTTTGTGGAACCTTCACAAAATTAATCATAAGTATAAATTAATAATATGTAAGACATTACAATGTCCTTAAAATAAAATAAAATTAAAAAACAGAATCTAATTATTGGCAGATTGCTCTGGTACAAGAGGAATAACACTTCAATGTGGTGACAGCAAGTCCGCTTCACTATACCTCCCAAACGTAGATAATTTTATAAAATGGACTGCTTTATTCCTCAGAAATGTCTTAGTATGAAGTATATACTGTTAAAAAAACCCTAAAGGACATGTACTTGCAGCGGTGACCATTATCAATGCTATAATGATCATTATTATGAGGATGAAAAAGAAACTTCAAATACCATACATTTAGCAGTAATACTGATGGACAAATGATGAGTGTGGCAAAACACAGTGCCCCCATCGCATGCAAAAAGACAGGAGAATGACAGCTGAGAGGGATGATGAGTTATAAATAATGAGTGCATAAAATAAAATCCCATGCTGAGAAATCTCCAGGCTGAGAGCTGAGTAGTGATACTGCTCCTTCCTGTCAACCAGTCACCATGGAAGCATCTCCAAAAGCCCCCTACTGCCAATAACCCAGACCATTCCCAACCCTCAGCGTGTACAGGGGAAACATACAGATGACCTTTTCTCTCCATCGGGATCCTGTTTTATAACGGTCATGTAGAACTGCACGCATGTAAACAAACCTGAATAATGAGATTATGGCAACAGTCTCAACTTCACAGGCATTTCTGCTGGAAAAACCAAAGCTGGGAGATGTTCTTATCCAAAGCAAAAAAACTGCCATGCTAAAGATCTATTAGCAGCTTTCTGTCAGCATGCCGTGAGCCTAAAGTCTGACTTTCACTTTAAGCATAACATTAAAACAATATTTTAATGCTCTGCTTGCCATAACCAGTCTATAGATTTAAACTGCAGCACTGATGAATTCTGGAATCTGGTTGGTCAGTGTTGCCAGCAGCAGTTTTAATAATAGTACACCTGCAAATCACATTTTCTTAATAAAGCAGTCACTCTAACTATAAACCCCCACTGTGCTAGACCAACCCCGGGCAAGGTCTAAACAACAACTGTACCTCTGTCCACCCAGCAGTATAAATGGGTACCAGTAAAAATACTGGGAAGGTAAGGAGGAGGAGTTGAACTCCTAGTTGCTCCACGCTAAGGAAACCAGGAATAAGCTCCGGCCTGATGAGCCAGTAGGCTCAGGTGTATTTGCCCAACAGACTTTACCTTACAGCCCTGGAGGAAATAAATAAATAAATAAACAATCTGTGCTTCTGTGTTTCCTGAAGCAAAGCAGGTACAAATCTGAGCGGTGGTGTGTGCGCCTCTATTTTGTGGGTGTGAGTTTAATTATTAATAATTTTTTTTTTTTACTGGTGATACGACAGCCCTATTGGGTTTCCTGTGGGAGCATGGACATGGGACAACCATCCCAGTCTTAAATGCCAATGGGTCTCTGCTCAGGAGCCCTGCTAAAATGTGCAACCTTGAGTCATGGTATTGTGAACTTTTCTGGATGAAGTCTCCAGTGTCAGAGCTTGGCATGATAAAGAACTTTATGCTTTGAATTAACATCAAGATAGAGAAAAATACAGACATAGAGGGAGTATATCCCAGAGTTTAATGTCTTTTGGTGACACATTTTTGTCTAAAAATAACAGGATTCATTTGTTAAAAAATATATATATATATAAAAATAAAATTATACAATATAATATTTAGGTACAAACAGAATTGTAATTTATAAGTTTGAAGATGTTGGGCACGTTTTACTTTGAGGTAAAAGATGATAATATGGGAAAAAATGAAGTTCTGATATGTACACAATACCAAAAGTAACCCATCGCAGAGAAAGTAAATCTTTTGCCCCAGGAAGGGTGGAAGTAGCACATTTTCATATGAAAGTGCCCCATGAATCAGTGCACGTACAACTCAATCAGCTACATTTACTGGGGATTTTTCCCTTTATCATTGATCTAGATCATTTCACGGAGCCGGATAATCTACAAAAGTAATGGCAGTAGAGATGGAGAGTAGCCAGCATGAGGCAAGAGCATACACGGAGAACTACAGAAGCCAAATGGTGTGGTCTGTTCCAGAAACCTCACTAGAAAGCAGAGAATGTTTGAGGGAACAAAGAAAAAAAATACAAAAAAGAAAAGAAAAGGTGGACTGGACAAGAAGAGTAGTATCACTAAGCTCAACTTACAGAGCTGAAGTCTGCAAAACCCAAGGAAGAATCTTTAGTGGCTTTACTTGAAGCAGATGGAGCAAACGGATCTTTGCCACTAAATGGGTCCCCTAGCCCCTTTTTACTCTGAAACGGGTCGTTAGCATCAGAGGCGAACGGCTGGAAGGGATCGCTCGGCTTGGCTGAATCCACAGATCCGGAGAGGTTGGTTGGAGTGCTTTTACCTGGAAGAGTTCAGAAATAAAAGCACTTTTTCATTTAGAAGTAGTCGTCCACCAACAAAAATCACATCTTTTACAATACACCAGGATGACTGTAACCGAGCGTTAAAGAGGATGGTAAGTTTGCTGCTCGAATAATAAGTGGACAAAGTGACTTATGGTTTCATGGCTTCATGGCGAGGCACGGTGTGTGATCAGAGAGTAACCACAAAAATCTTTCACCCATGGCCTTCGGGATGCTCTGGCAGCATTTCATCCACACTGCTACTTCTCTGTACCTTCACGCCTAAACATGTTCCTAACTTTACTACACACAACAGCTTTCCAACATACAAAACACTACACATTTCTGACCACAGCAAAAATAAACAGCGGTGTAGTTGTTGCTACACTTTTTGCCTTTTGTCGCCGCCTATTTTACTTGTTTTAAAACCCTTCATAGGTCTTCCTTTTAGATTGTGGAAGATTAGCTCTGCATCCTATTCAGCTGTTTTTAAATCAAAACATATTACATTTAGCTTTCAGACATTTTTAAAGATCCAATTTAGCATCCAATTGAATTACCTAACTATTTATTCAATTTAATTATCCAATTTACAAGCCTATGCTTGTTTCTTTAGTTTTCTTGTTGCAGTTGTAAGTCTAATACTTTGGGTGAAAAAGTAAGCACACAAAAGGCTATTTCTCTTAGAAAAATAAAGTGTAAGTGTTGTATTCTGCTTGGCCATTAAATTTTAACTGCTATTCATCTGGGGGTTGAAACTATTTCTTTTATACAGTAAAACACTGCGATTAATGGATGCGAGCTTATATTATAACGATGATCTTGTACTGTTCATGAGCTGCATGTTATTCACATTTCCTTTTCAACCGAGTGACTGAATACAAACTGTGCCACACCCTGATCTAGAAACACGCTTGTTTTTAGTCAGAGGACAACTGTTACTCATGTTTTTTTAAAGGGGGGTGTAAAATTCTGAATTATTTAAGAGTATAATGATTAGAAGACTGTGCATATACATGCCTGCATGACTAACACAAATTTTCTTCAAAAGATTCCCTCCCCAAAAAACCACAGCTGTTTCAGTCACACTTGTGGTGTGCCAATAATGCCACCTAAACTACCAACACGTTGGCACATAAAAAATGGTTTTACTCATTCCTACCCCATATTTTAGCTAAAAATTATTGCTAAAACTTGCTAAATATGAATGAAAATTGTAAATGCTGATGTTAGGCAATTACACAAAACAAAACCAAACAGACAAAAATGCTTACGTGTAACACTTTTTTTGTTGTACAATTGGCATAGCATCTCTCATGAGAACTTTAAGCTGGTTCTTGGTTCCGCTTAAAGGTGTTAACCACAATGTGAACTGGGCTGTTATTTATATTAGACCAGCAATCAGTTTCTCTCTTTCAGTAAACGGAATAGCAAACCACAATGCCGAGCTCCACCCTGACAGCTCAAAACCAGCAAAAAAAACAAGCACGGCTTATCATTGCTCGATTCACACCTACAATAAAAGGACATGCAAATGTAACTCTCCAACTCTTAGAAAAGACGCTTAACAAAGCATGTGTGTAATTTCCCTGATGATCACGATAGAGGAAAAAAATAGAGGGAAGGGGGGTCGGGGGGGATTCTATACACAATCATTAAATTCAGAATAAATCAGCTTGTTAGGAAAACCTTACATAATATTGAAAAAATGACAACATATCAACTGAAATAAAATGTGTGGGAAATTAGCTGTGTGAGAGTTTGTAGTAGAGAAGTCACCCTGAATTTAAAACACACACTTACACACACACACAGAGGAAGTGGGGAAGGGCGTGGAGATCAGCATTATGCTGCCAGAGCAGGCAAACCACAGATGATTTGATGTGCAGTAAAGTTGTAACCGTACCCCCTTTAATATACCAACTAAACCTCCAACTCTAACCTCTTAAGCACCTTCACAACAACGAACATCTAGGAACAAATAAAAACACTTCTGTAGGAAGAAATAAAAATAGTTCAATATAAGGAAATAGAGGTTTCACTACTCGAGTGAGCGACACTGATTCTGCAATATAAAAAATAAGGTTTACTTTTTTAAATTATATCCACATGTACCCTATCCTCAACAAAATAAAGTATAAGACGTGTGGGTGGGGTGTGCGCATGTGTGGGTGTGTGAAATGTTGAATAAAGATGTGTGTGCACAGCAATTTACAGTAAACTGAACACAGAAATTTTCTAATGTTTACATCTCAATTACAACAATTAAGCACCAGCCAATCAGCAATAAAAATGTGTTTTTATATATTTGTGTTTACTTTACTATTTCTTAGACACTTTGTTATTGGTCTACACCATTTAATTCATTTTTGGCTGTAAAATCCTGATTGGGCAGGACGGTGGTGTAGTGGTTAGCAGAAGGTCCCAGGTTCAAGTAATAGGCCTGGCGAGGGTGTTTTCGTGTGGTTTGCATGTTCTCCCCATGGGTTTCCTTCCACAGCTCAAAGACATGCACATAGGGCTACCTGGCTGTTCCAAATTGTCCCCGATGTGAGTATGAGTGTGAATGGTGTGTGTGTCTGTGTGAGTTTGCTCCGCCTTCTCTCAGCTGAGACAGGCTCCAGTCTACCCGTAACCATAATAGGATTCAACAGTTCGATAAATGAGTGAGGTAAAGTTTGCCGTGGCAGAAAGCGATGATTCATCTTTAAAGCGAGTAAATCAAACTGAAGTGAGTGAAACTGATGTGAGATTTGTTAGGGTGGGGTTGGATCAAGAATCCACAACACATATGCAACTGCTAATCAGTACAGATTCACTTACTGACTACTCTGCAGTTTTTATTTTGTGGGAAAAGAGAAAAAATTCTTTCAGTCCATTTTTGAGTGAGAACTTGCAGTGCACTATAAAACACCATCTACTGATCCCTAACTGAAAAATTTACAGAAACCTTAAATGAGGAAATATAGCTTCACTCACCACTATAAACAGCTAATCTTTGAATTTTTTAAAGTTGTATTATGATATGTATATGACATAGATATCTTAGATTTCTTAAGGTTGTTGTAACTTATTTTGTGTGAGATTGGGCAATCATACAGCTTGAAAAAACTGAATACGAATTTATTCTAACCCTTCAGTTCCTGTTTATCTCAAGGAAGAAATGAAAAGAGCTGCATATCATTCTACAAATCTCCGCCTTGATAAACTGTGAAACTGTGTGTGAAACATGTGGGCAGGTAAAACTGTTGAAAATATCACATAAAAACCACAGAGACTTTGAAGGAATTAAACCTGGCGTTCGCTGGAACTCGTAAACGTACCGCTGGGGGGCTTGGGCCGAGGTGGTATGGTTTTCTTGGGCGGGAGAGCGGGAGTGTCCTGGTTTTGGTTGAAGGGGTCCTCGGTGAAGCTTTGCTATAGGAATGACATGCAAGGACAAGAGATCAGAATGAGATGTGGAGAGGTCAGGTGTTCACATGGCTACCAAAGAAAAAGATATTCCACATATTGTTCAGGTTCGAGGGTGAGACAGAACCCATAGTTAGAAGAGAAATTATAACTTACTAGAAGAAATGCATTAATAAAAATCTGTGATCGGGTGGAGGGTTAGAAAATGAATATATACACTTTGACCAATCAGATTTGAGAAGGAATCCTTTGATAATACCTTTGACATCTGACTGAAGTCAGCAAAGCCACTGTTGCTGCCAAATGAGCTACTTCCAAAAGGGTCCAGGGTCCCAAAGGGGTCTGCAAACACACAAGAAAACAATTCACATGATTAAGGAATCAACATTTTGTTGTAATATATATAAACATACACACAGATAGATAGATAGATAGATAGATAGATAGATAGATAGATAGATAGATAGATAGATAGATAGATAGATAGA
>JBCNYG010000002.1:21129031-21143199 GCA_039654305.1 Porochilus rendahli | reverse complement strand
AGTTACTCTTAGTAACCTCTGACTGACGAAGGCGTATATCATTAACTCCAGCCTCTATGACTATCTTAGAGAACCTACGCTCACCTAAGAACCTAAGATAACCTGCTATGTCCGGCACCCTGACTCCCAGGATACACCTAACTAGTGCTGCTGGTGCCCCTAAAGGACTAGTTAATTTCACATGTCTTCAAATGGAGCTTCCTATAACCAGAGCTCTTTCAGGTTTCTCAGCAGGTGTTTCACTGAGGAGAGCGAACCTGTTCGACAGGTGAGCCGCAGACATGTGATGTTTTCGTGGGCGAGCCTCAGCATTAGCTTTGGCTAGACTGATGGAGCTCAGCCCTTCTTAACAAATATGCTGGATGACACGGGTGATAAAGACTTAGAGACTAGCAAGCAGGACCCTAGTCCCGATTGCTTGTCCTCGAGGACCTGGCATACTATGCTTAAGAAATATTTTGATTATTGTACAGATGTTTGTCTATATGTTGCTTCACTGTGTGTCTTCTATCATAGCTGGCCTTGTTTGGACATTCGTATGTGCCTTCCAAAAGTGTTGTGTGCAGGACTCATGGCAGCCTCTGTCATGGGTAGCAAGACTCTCCAACCTTTACGGTGCAACCACCGTCACCACAGGTTGACTTTTCAACCATGTCCTCAAAAGGCAGTGGACAAATACGGCGTTTGTCGTGTGGGTTATCCCCTCGAAAAAGGTTTGTAAAGCATTTTTTTTATTCTAGCTGCACGGATACAAAGTGGACGAGTGATGCGGAGCCGTTACGCCCGATCCACACATTACTCACCAGAGCAAACTTCTATTATGTTGAGAAAGCGTGGTGTACTGGCTGTCATATCATAGTGGTCGTGTTTTCACCCACTCCTGGCTCACCTTGAGGAAAGGCAATTAGGAAAAAGGGGAGCGTAATAGAAATACGTTTTTTTTTTAAAAATGGGTTTTGTTTTGTAGAAATGGGATCTTTGAAATTGAAGTTTTGGTTTTTTTTTTTGGTTAGGGCTGATTAGGGCTGATAAGGGCTGATTTTCAAATGGTTTTTCAATAATTTCAAACAGTATGTATCTGATTTTATTATTCATTTTAAGGTTTGGTTTTATCTTTTTTGTAGACTTTACATAAAGCAGGGGTTTTTGCTTATGTTGATTATGTTTGTTTGACTTCATTTTATTATTGCCCTTGATTTTATTTCTTTGATTTTATTTTATTATTGTTACAAGAGTTAGTAGACCTAGACATGGTGATCCCATCAGAAGAAAGGGAGAATTCATGAAAGTGTATGATGCATATGTGTATGGAGTGACAGTGAAGTTAGAGAGACGATAAGGTAGATACAATAGAAAAGGTCAAATAGACTAGATAAGAAGTAAAATATTGAAAATATGGAACATAGAGTGTTCAGGGTTATATATCTATATAAACCATGTGGAACTTAGTAATGTCTAAAGGAAATATGGATGCTTTAAAGCCCTGTAGTGACAAGGGGTTCATGGTGGAGTGCTGTGAAATGCCTACAAAAATGGCTTTTTAGATACCTTAACTGATATGACAACGCTTGTGGATGTCTCCAGTGCCGTCCCGAGTTCAAACCCAAAACAGGATTCATGCAGGATCTGCTATGATGTAGGGACTATGGAAAACCCATTGATCTTGCCATGCGATTGTAAAGGCAGCTTAGGCTTTGTGCACCGAGCATGTCTCCACCAGTGGATTAGGAATTCAGACATGCACAAGTGTGAACTGTGTAAATTTAAGTTTGTCATGAAGAGGGAACTGAGACCGCTGGACAAGTGGGAAAGTTTATCCATAACGTCCCATAAGAGTTGGACTATTTTGTGGATGATCGTGGAGAATGCTATTGCGTACGCCATAACCCTGGTAACCTTGTACATCATGATTCACAGTCACGTGTGCCTTGGAGTATCGGTGGGTCTGGGTTTGTCTTTTCTGCTGTGTTTCAAGTTTGCTGACTTATGGACTAAGCTGAAGGTGTTTAATAGGGACATATATGTGCAGGACCGGTTAAACACGTCCAGTCCAATTGGAGTATAAGGGGAACACAACCATGATGTTGACGCGACAGAGATGTAAGTTACTGGACATTTCTCTGCGACGCCTCAACAACTGGTTCATATGCTTTATCCTTAGGATTGCACATCTTTTTGAGAACTCCCAGAGTTGGACCTACAATGGACCCCCATGGAGGGTATTGGTATCTTCATGATACTCTGCATATTGCAAGTTGATCATGCCCTTGATGCTTGTGGTTCTGCAGAGTACAAGATAAATTATGAATTCTGCCCCATGTGTTCAGCAGAACATCGGGTTTTCAGACAATGTACAGGATATACCAGCATGACCTGCTCACAGTTCCAGGGGACAACGTATACCGACAAGCCCAATGGCCTATCAGCCTGCACCAATTGTACAGTGTGAATGAAAGTTTTCACCGTGGTCTTGGGGTCCTCCTCCGTCTGCTGTGGAATCCCTGCGAACACCAGATTGTCTCTCATGCTTCACACCTGCAGATCAATTACCGTTTCCTTTATCTTCTTATTATACTCAGAGAGTTGGCTCGGCCCCACAGTGAGGGATTTTACCGACTCTCTGAGGCTGGCATTTTCCCCGCCAGAGATTCCACCTGCTTCTGGCTTAACTCCACTGACTGCAGTAACGCCTGGAACTCATTGTGGAGAATTCCCACCAGACTCAAACGCGCATCCAAACTACTGTTTCTTATCTACAGAAATAAGAATGTCCGTTGAGTCGTTTCCCGGTGGTGAAATAGCTCCAGGTGAATCATCATTTCTCTGCCTCTTGATCTTAGATGAAGTGGATGGGGTTAATGTTTGGTTGGTTTGGTTTCCCCATGGCAATTCTGTCGTAGCATCTATAAAATCTGTCAGGCTACCCGAATCCTCCCTGCTGTGCTCCAGAGGGGACCTTAATAGACACTATTTTCTTACCTTCAAAAATATTTTGATTAGTTGGCAAAAAAATACCATTAAATAAATTAATAAATGTTTGACCGTGCCTGATTTAAATCTGCTATCTCACCAGAACTACGTCACCTACAGCATTAGCGTCACTTACCTGCCTCCCCATGGAACTGCCTACTTCAAATTGCTACTTTTAACCTATAAACCACTTAATGGTACTGCACATTATCTTAGCAAACTTCTTGTTGTTTATGATCCAGCTCGCTTACTCAGATCAAAAGCTGCAGGCTGCTTAGAGATACAATTAATCTGGCTTCAAAGCGGCACATTACACAGAGACTGCACGCTTGGCTGTTACTGAGAGACTACATGCTGCAAGACCAGTCAAGATGTCATCAGGCTTCATCCTTTGACACAGTCAACCATAAGACTCTCTTGTTCATCCTCAGGAGTCTAGGAATTTGTGGTTCTTACCTGGAAGGTCACTCATATCAGGTTACATGGAGGAGATCCACATCATTTCCACGTCAACTTTCCACTCCCCCCAAGAGTTCCCCAAGGCTCAGTTCTTGGTCCACTTCTGTTCTCTGTATATACTAGGTCTCTCGGTGATGTCATATTCTCACATGGGTTCTCATACCACTACTATGCAGATGACACTCAACTTGTTCTCTCTTTTCCTCCCTCAGACATGGATGTTTCTGCCTGGATCTCTGCATGTCTGGCAAGTATCTCCACGTGGATGGCACTTCACCAGCTGAAGCTTAATTCCATCAAGACTGAATTGTTTTTCATCCCAGCAAACTCATTCCCACATCAAAATCAAGCTCTGTGATCTCTCCTTCAGTCACTGCATGAAGCCTTGGTGTAACCATGGGCAATTGCCAGTCCTTCTCTTCTCATATCAGTAATTTTTCTTGATGGACTTGATTCCTCCTCTTTAATATCCAAATGATTCGAGTATTTCTTTCCAGTGAGGCCACTCAGATACTTGTTCAGTCCCTTGTTGTCTCAAGACTAGACTACTGCAATTTACCCCTGGCAGGACTACCTTTGAGTGCAATTTGACCTCTGCAACTGATCCAGAATACAGTTTCCAAAATTTTCTTACACCTCTCCCCTGCTATGGTCTCTTCATTGGTTTTCTGTAGCTGCTCACATTAATTTAAAACATTAATGCTCGCCTACAAGCCAAAACTGGAACTGCACCTTCCTACCTTAAAGCACTTATCACACCCTGCACAGCAACGCGTTCTCTCAGATCCTCTAGCACTGCTAGACTGGTCCCTTCTTCTATTTGGAGGAAATTCACTGCATCCAGAAGGGAGAACAGATCCTTATACACTTTTCGCTCAGTAAACTCTGCCCTTTCATTGATTCTGAAGGCCATCTGTGCATTGAAGGACAGCTGAAAAATTCACAGCTTACAGCAGAAGTAAATCAGCCAATTATCCTACCTGGCAAACATCATGTTAAGTCTTTGCTCATCAGACACTACCCTGAGCAGGTAAGTCATCAAGGATGACACCTTGCAGAAGATGTTTTAATGAGTACTGGCTTTTGGGTTGTTTTGGGTTGAAGACGGGCTGTCAGTAGTTTGACCTACAACGTGTCAGAAACTGTATAGGAAGAAGGAGAAAAAAGGCTAATTGTTTGAGTACAGATCCCCTGTTCACCTTTGTAGGACTGGATGTGTTTGGGTGTGTAGCTTAAAGGGGAAGGCATGGAGGCCTGGCTAACAGTAAGCGTTGGGTGATCATCATTGCATGCATTAGCACGCGTGCCATACATATTGATTCATCCAGTTTCATTAATGCTCTACGACGCTTCTTCACAGTAAGAGGGCCTGTCAAACAACTAAGGTCCGATTGCAGAACTAATTTCATCAGAGCCTGCCGAGAACTTGGGATGAGTTACAAAAGCTTCAACAATAAGGATGTATCTACCAGTAACTACCTTTCTGACCAGGGTTGTGTGTGGCTATTCAATCCCTGACACTCTTCACACATGGGAGGTTGCTGGGAGAGGATGATTGGTGTCACACGACGTATTCTTGTTGCAATATTTCACAAGCTCAGGTCTGTACTGCATAAGGTTCTGACAACTTTTAAGGCCAAGGTCAATGCGATTGTCAACTCTAAGCCGCCTTCCTCCGTGTCTAAAGATACAGATGAGCCTCTTATCCTCACTCGTGCTATGCTGCTAACCCAGAAAATTGGCATACCTGCAGTTCCTCCTGGTACTTTGAAGATGGTGACCTCTTCAGATGTCAGAGGTAACAAGTTCAAAGCTTAGCCTACACATTCTGGGAGAGATGGAGGAGGGAATACCTCACTAGTCTCCAGAATGGAGAATGGAGTGGCCTAATGTTATGGACGGAGACGTTGTACTGATGAAAGACAAGTCAGCGAAGAGACATGACTGGCCTACAGGACTGAACGGACAAGAACGTTTCCAAGTGATGACGGAAAGGTCAAGGTGAAAATTGTGAAAGAGAGTGTACCAAAACTGTAATTAAGGCCAGTGTCCAAAGTCATACTCCTGCTGCCAAGGAAACCAGTCAAGTGATGTACAGTTTGACATCCTAGGGAAGCCAGGTGGGGACTGTGATGGAATCAGATATTTTATTTTCTGCAGCTATTGCCCCCTAGTGGTTCATTCATTCATTTTCTGAACCGCTTATTCCTAATTAGGGTCGCAGGGAGGCTGGCGCCCATCTCAGCCGACTCTGGGCAAGTACGGTGTACACCCTGGACAGCTCGCCAGGCCATCGCAGGGCCATCAGTCACACAACCATTTGCACTCACACCTAGGAGCGATTTGAAAGAACCCATCAGCCTACTGTGCATGTATTTGAACAGTGGGAGAAAACCGGAGTACCCGGAGGAAACCTATGCAAGCACGACGAGAACATGCAAACTCCACACAGAAACGCCCAAGACCAGGACTCGAACCCAGGCCTTTTTGTTGTGAGGCGGACGTGCTAACCACTGTGCCACCAAAGACTTGGACTTGGAAACTCTTGTTTGGGGAAATGGCTTTAAGAATGTGTGTACCTGTGTGGATTTAAGTGTGTGTTTAGGTGACAGACTCCCTGCGCTGTTCAGCGAGTTCATGCTGCCGTGTGATGGCGTGGATCGCAGGCTGTCTTTAGGAGGAGGTGGACTTCCTGGCAACATGGGCGCCATGCTGGATAAGGAGCCCACAGACTTCTTGCGTTTGGATGGTGGGATGAGGGAGGACGGCAAAACAGAGGGAACAGGCTCTTTCTCCAGAGCGCGGTACACCAGGTGCATGGCCTGAAGGAGAGAACGGATCTGTTTAACGGCTTATTAAACACGGTTAAAACATCCACAATCAAATCTGTTTTAAAGATACTTTAAAGACACATAACAGATAGTTACATAAGACAAATAAAAGCTTCCATGGCTTAGAAGAAATAAATCAAAAACACTGCTTGTTAGAGAATATTTTATTGAATATCAATAGGTCACCATTATTATCAGTTTATACCGAAGTTAATATTGTGGAAAATCTACAAGATTGGTTCCTGATCTCATTTGCATTATAGCAGATATAAAACAGACACTTATTCACCAGCATCTTTTTTTTCTTGATTATAATAAACAAAAAACTACAGCAGGTTACATTACCATGAAACCACAATACAAAAAAAAAAATCTATAGTCTCAGTCCAGAAAAACTCACTCACTCACTCACTCACTCACTCACTCACTCACTCACTCACTCACTCACTCACTCACTCACTCACTCACTCAATCCTATTAGTGTTGCAGGAATCTGGAGCCCCTCTCAGCCGACACGAGGCAAAGGCAAGTACACCCTAACCACCTCGCCACACCATTTCAGGGCCAGCACACACATACCCATTCACACTTTCACTCATGCTTAGGGGCAATTCGAAAAGGCAAGTTAGTCTAAAGTGTATGTCCTTGGACTGCTGGAGGAATCCGGAGTACCCTGAGGAAACCCACATCAGCACAGCCAGAAAATGCAAACTCCACACAAAAACACCTGAGCCCAGGACTTGAACCCAGAACCTACTTCCTGTGAGGTGTGCTTACAACTACGCAACTGTGCTGCCTGGAAAATATCACAAAGCTTACAGTTGTACTTCCGACTTTTACAAAGCGCTAACACTGAAGACTCCTACCAATAAAGTTACATAAGTGTCTACCAACAAAAAATGTCTCTAGATCCATTTTCATTTTACACTTGTTATGATGACCAGGGTGTACTCTGCCCTCGCCCAGTGATGGGTGCCAGCCTCCCCGCGACCTTAATTAGGATTTAGACAATAAATAAATGACGAATTATAAGACAGTATTATTCATTCATTCATTTTCTGAACCGATTAATCCTAACAAGGGCCTTGGGCAGGTTGGCGGCCATCTCAGCTGATTCTGGGCAAGGACAGCGTACACCCTGGACAGCTCGCCAGGCCATCGCAGGGCAAAATACAGTATTAATATAACATCAGTACAAGTTTCCTGCACTACTGCTGCTGGTATACCAAAAAACCCAATAAACACCTTCTGACCAGTCAGAATTAAGAATTTTACTCACCACCGCAAATTCGTCCTTGTCCAGGTGCCCATCTTTATCAATATCACTCAAATCCCAAACCTGTTTAAAATTGACATTTAATTCACAATATACCTAGTTACAACACTCAAAACACTATAAATTCCAAACACCAGACTCCTCCTTATTAAATAAAGGCTTTACCTTTCCTAGCACATCCACAGGCAACTTGGAGTTCATAAGAACTGGCTTGACCTTTTCTCCAGAAAGTAATCCATTTACAGGCACAAGACTGTCAAAAATTCCATCAAACTTGCTTTTCTCTTCAGGCTGCAATCCAAAAACACAAACACCATGAAAGTGGGCTGAGTGACTCTCAGTGAAACAATCACCTGTTTAAATGAAGGTTATTCAATATGCACAGCACTCAAATGGATAGTCAGCTATTAAAACTGGTGTCCTTTTTGATTACTTTGTGTGCATTAAAGATGCACAATGTTTAAAAGAAGAGATTTGTTTTTAAACGTTGTTTTGTTGCTATTGCATCTACAGACTTTATTAAAAATTCGTGTTCATATGATTACCTATGGTACTTTACAGGTGCTGTTTATGTATTAAACCTGGTTTGAAGACTATAAAATCACATAGGTCTTAAGGATGCCATAATAAAACAAAAAAAAAAAATCACAAAATTCCCATGCAATCAGAAGTACTATGTTTTTTTAACACTATGTTTTAATCTACTCTTGTTTATTTATGTGCAATATAATTCAATAAGTTACGTACGGATTTTGATGAACATTCTTTTTAAAGTAGATTGTAATACAACTAACAAGCTTTAGTTTGAGGGAAAGTTTTAGGTCAATAAGTGCAAATAATGTGTCATGAATATTCATATATATTATACTTATAAGTATTAAAACTAGATTTTTCAGGTTAATCAATGCATTTGTCAACATAATCCATTTGTGGTTGGCGGGGGTATCTTGTCACGTTGTTGAGTGCCCATCCCCCCCTACCCAGTTTGCTTGTTTATTTCAGGATTCTGTTTCCTTTTTATAGCTTACATTACAAGTCATGCATAATTGCATGTAGTTTTAACAGATAAAGAAGGTGGCTTGACTTCAGCAGTTTTGCAGGAACTACATAACTGCAGATAAATCAAACTCTAGTATTTATAATGTTGATTTATGTCTAATTGATTATTTAATAACAAAAAATAACTCACATATAGCATGGTAGGGGCAAGTAATTAAAAATGTTTGAAGATGAATGAAAAACTTACTCTAACTGCCCAGTGGCTGTCCACTGATGAAGCAGCACTTAATGATGGGCTGCTAGGGTCCTTCTGTAATGGAAAATCATGTGACGTGTCATATCAGGATTTCCAAATCATATTTGTGCTTGACTTCTAAGAGCGCTTTCACATAAACGCAATCACACTCAGGTGTAGAAGCAAAACACCTGAGAACATCAGAACGTCATCTTGTTTATGCTTTTTTTTTTTTATCTTTTTTTATTAACTCTGAATCAGCTGCAGAAAGCGAAACACACATGGTGTGATTAGTACACCGGGATTGAGGTTTGCATGCGTGTTTGCCCCACACAAACCTCTTTTTGTTCCCCACGTACGTGCAGTGTGCATTCAAACAAACAGCAACCAATCTGAAAGTATACAGACTCATGTGAAAGCACCCTCAGAGACCTTCTCTCATCTGCAATATTAAACACTTACAAATTTAGGAGCAGGAACAGTGAGGTTTAAGCTTCCAAGAGACACGTCCTGACCGCTCTGGGCGCAGGCTACGAGGCGCAAAGCAACATAAAATCCCTGTTAAAATAAACACAGCGTCAATATACAAATCTGCCATGTATTTAAACACTCATTCATCAGAACACACGTGCTTGACCTGCTTGTCCAGGAAACCTTTTCCATCTGGATCAGCAAGGTCCCAGATCTGCAGAAGAAACAGGAACGTCAGAGAGAACAAATCAGCAGGTGGTGATTTATATTTTTTAGGAATTTCCAGACAGATGCCTTTCTCTCCTTTACCTTTCCCAGAGTGATATCTGGCAGGCCTGACTTCTTCAGAAACAAAGCGGCTTCTGTAGGCCCAACCCTCCCTGTGTTTCCTGGATCAACCTTTTAAAAAAGAAAACCAGAAGACCATGAAGATTTTTAGACAATTTCAAAAAGCTTCCATATATGAATATGTAAACCCTTCTACAGCTTCAGCAGGTTACATGTAATTTACTGGACACAGTTTTGTATCACTAGGAATCATCTAAGGTTCATTCTCTGATTTGAAGAACCGCTTTATGGTATTAGGGTTGCAAGGAGGCTGGAGCCTATCTCAGCCGACTCTGGGTGAAGGTGGGTACACCCTGAACAGCCCACCAGTCCATAGCAGGGCCAGAGCACACACAAAACCATTCACCAGAGTACCTGTAGGAAACCCAAGCATGGGGAGAACATACAAACTTGAAGAGCCCAGGATTCAAACCCCTAGCCTTCTTCCTCTGAGGTGGACGCGTTACCCACTACACCACTGTGCCGCCCCTCTAGCAAAGTTCAAAGGCAAAGCTGCAGTAAAAAGCCAGACATGATGGAGATGAAACCCAAGCCCTATCCCAGATACCCTGCTAAGAAGCCGTGTGTTTTTTTCTCTAAGTCAAACGGTTTGCATGATGTGTCACCACCTGGAAGTCACTTCGTTTTGGCCTGCACCATTAATGATGAAACAGAAAGCCCGACTTTTGATTTCAACCTCAGATCAGGATTCTCCCTCATGATTAATTGGTCGCCTGAAATCTCCTCACTCAGTCCACTGGACGGCAGATCAGGATGGGCTGAGAAACCGCTGAGCATGGGCGAGGCTGAGCATGGGGGAGGCAGTGAGAGACCACATTTAGTGTGGCCAAAAAATTTGGTGAGCACCTTGTGTTTATGGCCAGCTCAAACAAGTCAGAATAAAACCATGCACTAACCTTGTATTTGACACTCTGGCATGGTCTAACATTGCTATTCAGCGGTTTCACAACCTTTATCCTCTTTAGACCCCACTGTCCTTATATAAGGACATCATTTCTCCCAATTACACTGTATGTATGTCCTTGTCAGATCCTCATATGAGGGCCACTGGGTATTACCCTTTTGCCAAACTTCTTCCTGTTTGAAAATGTTGATAAAGTTTAATAGCTATTAGGTGGCAAGTATCAGATAAGTTGCAGAGAAGTGACAAGACACACAACATTAATCTTTGGGTCGTAGAAGGATATCGGCCAAAAAAGTGGAAAACACACAGTCTCCCCTTTATCTCCCTGCTATAAATTCTATATTTTATTATATTGTTACTTTTTGTATAAACTCTTGTATAAGCCTACTTAAATGATTTTTAAATTATTCAGTGAGCAAAGCTAAACCGCAGTCAAATTCCTTATTTGTGTTCACAATCTCGGCCAATAAAGCTGATTCTGATTCTTTAATGCTGTTTAGGTTGGGGTTTTCCTTTAATGCATTTTTTGCAGGACTAACCTGGGACAGACCATTACTCAGATCTCTGCTAGAAAGTGGAAAAGGTTGGATTGATGCATCCTTACTGAATACCACTAGCCTGTATAAACTGTATGAAGTCAGCAACGTTGCTTTCTTTCCTGCAGAAGGTGACTTACCTGTCTGTAAAAGGTTTCATACATTGGGTTCCCACTCGACAGCTGGAAAAAAAAACAAGTTTGGTTCAGTGTTATTTCGCATCTTAAGCTTAACAGTTTAAATTTATCGACTCTTTAGTGTACATGGGATCAGAGACACGTCCCCTATTCAGCACACAATCGAGTATATTTTAGAGACACCTATGCACACGAAATGCACGTTGCACATTGCAGATCCTAGCAGGGTGAAGCCTCCCTTAAGCTCACCAGAACATCCCCTCACCAGAAAGTCCACCTACAAAAACATCCCCTCACCAGAAAGTCCACTTACCAACACATCCCCTCACCAGAACGGCCAGTCACCAGAATGTCCACTTACCAACACATCCCCTCACCAGAACATCCCCTAACCAGAATGGCCACTCACCAGAATGTCCACTTACCAAAACATCCCCTCACCAGAATGTCCACTTACCAAAACATCCAGATTTTGAAGGCAAATTTTCCTCAAATCATTCCTGAACAAGTTTTACAGTAAGGTAGTGCAGGTAGTGCATTATCCTGTTGGAAGAGGCCACTGCCATTAGGGAACACCACTGTCATAAAGAGCACTTGGTCTGCAACAATGATGGTATCACTGTTATCCAAGAATGGATAGTAGATGTCAATGTAACATCCACATGACCCAAAATTTCCCAGCAGCACATTGCCCAGACTATCACATGACTTCCAGTGGCTTGCTTTTTTCACACAGTCCAGTCTAAAACAAATTTAAAAAAACATCCACACAGGAAGTGATGAGCAACAAGCGACCAAAAGTCAGTGAAAGCCAGCGAATTAAGTGATGAGACCAATATTTCATGAGAGATGAATAAGCTCAGCTGAGATGAATTTTCATGTTACACAAAATGAGCAATTACCAATCTGAGATTAAAGATACCATTGACCGACAGATGTTGGCAAACACTGATTTCCCCAAAGCATTTTCTTAAAGAAAACAGAGAGCACAATTTTAATGACTCCACCAATATCAACATTGAAGAGATTGCTATTTCCATGTGATTTATGACTGCACACAGCAATATTACATGGATGATTCCCAGAAACATGATTTACTGGGTTCAAGTTTTCGAAACGGCTGGTATAAATTCATATATATTTGACTCTTTTTGGTACATGACAAGTGCACAAGAGCCTCATTTCTAAAATTTGCCCACAATATTATTAATGACAATAATCTATTTATTACAATGATATAAACTAATACAAGCTAATGATAATACAAGCTATTTACTAAGTGAACTAGTGAGATACTGCTCAAACTAATTATTAAACTTATTTATTAAAGCCATGCTCAGAACCACGAGACATCTGATAGATCTGAGTGGCCAGCTCAAACAATTAGATTCAGCTAAATATTATGCTAATGGGGAAGCCTTGACAGTTCTCCATCAATCTGACACAGCCACATTCTAGTACTGAAGAGGAAGTGGGGAAAACCTATTTGGGTAAACCACCTCTGAAAAGTCTCAGAACCACCAACCTGCACAATCTCCACCCTCTTCCAAACAAATACATGCCAAACATTACTGTCCACCAAGCAATGGCTGGGAAAGGTATTAGCTAAGAAAATTCACACACAAAAACACACAGACAAACCATGTTTACAGCTGACCAGGGGTTGGCTACTGTTCAGCAAGACATGCCCCTGAGGGAGGGACATATATACTGTAGAAGACATTTCATGGGACAAATGCAAAATTAGTACAAAATGTGTCATAGCAATCAAAAGGTCTTTTTTTCCTCCAAAATAAAAGCAATAACTGTAAGGAAAGACTGTTGAGATGAAAAGAAAACTGTGAGTTTAGCATTTAAGACAATATTATACTTGGAGAATGAGACACTATCAGATTTTATGTCAGGGCCACTTTAATTACTATTTAATGTGCAAATTAAAATACAGTTAAAATAAAATTATTCGTGTTGCCTTGATTTAGTTTGAATTAAACGCAACATTAAGTAACTGTAAAGCCAATGTGCTAAAATGAACATATTAGGTAATAATCATCATGTTAGTATAATTACAAATAACCCCTAATGTTATTCTTGACTAGGTTACAACGCATTTAAGGTTACTGCAGCATTTACAATTCCAAAAGCAAGCTTTATATGAGTTGTTTCTAACCTTACTCAATTCAAACAAACGCCTGTTATTTAGCTAGTCACCCTGTTAAATAATGTAAACGGCCAAAGCACAAATAATCATCATATATTCGATTAACGATTAGCCGGCTAATGTTAGCTGGCTAATTCACCGTTAGCTCTGATAAATAAGGTCCAATTCCGTGAAAACCCTCTAACTTCTTTAAAATATTTGTCACAGAAATGTGCTCGTCGCTACTCTAACTCAATGCACGTCCATAAACCACATTTCATCACAATGAAAATATGTTTTTAGCGGATATTTACCTGAGTGAGGGTGGTGAGGGCTGCCATTTTCCCTGTTGCTCCGGGAACGGCGGGGTGAGTGTGGCATTGTGTTTCCTCACCCGTATTCCGCCAGGTCCCGCCTTCTACTTCATGATTGGGTGGTTGGACGAGCATTCTTGCATTGCGATTCGTTGATTACAAATTACCCGCCCACTGTATTGCGTATGAACCAATCGAAGCGGAGCAGGTGGGATTTGTAGAATACAGGTCGGGGGAAAAATGAGCCGAATGAGATTTCCTGCTACTTTCTCATATGGTCCGGATTAGTTATTGGTGCGCCCCACAGCGGACACGGCGCTGCTCCGTGTACATTTTTACACTCAGTACAATACAGTATAATGTTTTCCCGTTATGAGGACAAGGTTGCTTTCCAATCTGAGTACAGTTGCTGTTAGCATAACCTTCATTTAACACGTTGGAGGCTCTTCTGCAAAATCTAGCTTGGTCTCAGCTGGGACCAAATCTATATATATATCTATATCTATATATATATATATATATACATACATACACATATATATATATATCCC
>JBCNYG010000002.1:21092463-21106713 GCA_039654305.1 Porochilus rendahli | reverse complement strand
AAGGTGTCTGAGCTGCCACAAGCCTCTCCAGAGGAGCAGCAGCAGCAGGAGCAGGCCATACAGACCTCAGTATTTTCTGAGCCCCTAAAGAAGACTAGTGTGAGCATTGCAGTGGGAACAGGTACACAGAAAATCCTTATGACTTCATCAGCTTCTTATGTTAAAATCATTCTTGATCTCATCAAATCATTTTATCACGGTTACTTATGTTCCAACAGGTGCCAGTTTGTTCTGGAGCTCTCCCAATCAAATCTCCATGCACAAAGGGCAGTCTGTTGAGTGCCGTTCTGACGCTAACAGCACAGGGTCTTTCAGACTCGACTCCGAGAAGATCCACCAGAGCAGAGAGGAGCCAAGCTGTGACGCATCTCGGCACACCACATCACCACAACACAAGTATGAGATCATCTCCTCTTAATCCATGTAGCCATAATCCCTTTTTATAATGTTACTGAAGTCTCATTTACACCAAAGTCAGTCATTTTGCTTTTTATGAGAAAGCAACCATCTTACTTTTGCATGGCTGCTTTGTGGCTCTGGGTGTTTAATTTCTGGCGTTACAAGTAACAAATCGAAATTCGAGCATATCGAAAAAAACCTGTTATGGTCAGTAAGTGCAAATAATGTGTGAATGAATGTTTATTAGACGCCCACTAGGGGGAGATATTTCATTTACCTTCAGGTATACCAGGTTAAAATAATGACACCTGCAGTCTTACCAAGATTTTTTTCAAGTTAATCAATGCACTTGTCACCATAATGACAAGGGTACCTTGCACTCTCTACTTGTCTTTATTTTTATATACATTTATAGACAGTTGTTCTAATTGGATCTTTTTTTCTGAGCACCAGCATTATTTTTCATTTGTTTCCACTGAGGAGATTGCATGCACCACTGGATACGGCCACATAAAGAAAAAGCCCTGCACCCAGCAGCATTTTTTTTTCTGTACAGCGCACAATTTGTGCTGCCGCTGAGAGCATTTCGAAATTGGTGTAAACTTTGTTGTAAACGTTCCACAAAGGCACTGGTGGTGTTACTGCTGCGTCTTTACCAGCAACCAGTCACATAGCAGTTAGCGATGTGCATGAAGTGTACTCCAGTGCCCTGTCAGCACTTTTTGGATCAAGTAAGTCAATATATGGACACTTGTTTTTACTGTTATTAATAAAAAAATTGTCTTTTCCAGCACATCGGATGTCGTGGTTTCTTTTCAGAGTCCTGTGTTGGGAGAGAGTGCGAGTATGTATTCTAACTCTCAGACTCATGACACAGAGGAACACTCTCAAAATGGAGAAATACCCGACCAGAGATTTTATCAGGAGCTACTGGTAAAATAACTTCAGCTCTCATTTGTGTATTCTGGAGTTATAGCTTGATGGGTTTTTTTGTTTGTTTTGACAAGTTTTATTATTTTCCCACAGGGTCAAGTGAAAAACCGTCTCCAAGATGAACGAATTGAAGAACAAATGGAGCAAGACATGCAGAGTCCTTTTCCCCGACACAGCCTGTCACCTAGGAATTCTCCTCCAAACAAACCTGTACTCAGACGGCAGAATGCTGAGGGTTCGGGGGAAGACCGGGTATTTAGCGCCACGCTTAAACAGCTGCAGAGCCTCGGCGTTAACGTAGAGCTCAGTACAGGAAAGTCCACCCGCAGCACTGTGGAGAGTGCCAGGTACATGAGGTATCCTATTCTGTAGAATAAAGTGGCCTGTCATAACCGGTGCTCACACTGTAGTTCAAATTGCTCTGCAATTGGGACGTTTTTCACCTGTCAAGGACTCAAGGCCTGTTCACTGCAGCAGTCCATAAAATTACATTTGGTGGTTGGAGAAAAGCAAATTTTTAAAAATTAAATAAATGTAAAAAATGACTGGTGGAATGAACACATGCATTCACTGACCTTTCGTGTGGCACGAAATTGAATGACTGGAAGAGCCACGTGGCTCAGGTTCACTAAGATACTTAAGCCTCGTTGACACAGGAAACAAAAAGCAACATGCTCACTGCTGAATGACACGCGACGTCGCCTGGGTGAGAAAGGCGAATCGCTTCACCTCTCAGCTCACTTTGCCAAGATAACTCCCTCGCATGGTTCCTGTTTCAAAAGTCTTTGAGTGAAACTGTAAGCAGCAACGCGCTTCCCTACAGCAGGTCCGTGAGAGCTTTTATCATAATCTTATATTGTTTGAGTTTATTTTACCTCATATTATCATATATAGCTTATTATTGTCACAGAGCGAGTATAGAATGGAGACTCTTGTGCATTATGAACCCTCGCCATCTCTGCTCTCTATTTGGGAAAGAGCGCCACGACGTCACTGATCCTACAGGGTTCACCCAGTGATACAAGCCCAGTATCATCACAGGGAGAATCAATAGACTTGTGCTGGAGCTCTGTTTAGACCGAGTACACTTTCAGCACATTCTGAAATGCACACAGGTTTTAACTACTGAATTATTTATTTTTGTTAAAATGTATGTGTTAATACGGTTCAGTAGGAAAAACATTAGTAACCATGTGCTTGAGTTACTACCCAACCCACGTGATATACATTTCATGTAGCTCGAAATAAATGTATATAAATACATTTGACTCGTGTGGCTTGAAAGTTCAACTTAATTGAACTCCATGCCCCGCACACTTTGTGTCGCCTGAGGAAAATTTCGCTTCTTGTTGCGCATATCGCGCATGATCATTGACTTTGCATGGTTACTTGTCGTTTCTTGTGTGAACGAGAATAGGGATGATTATGTGAACCTTAAATCCACAGGGGAGATGAATTCCAACAAGTTAAAAACAGAATGTCACCGTTAACAAATGACTCTTTTTCTTGATTACAAGTTAAATGTTCTACGATCTTCAAAAACTCTGACTCCCAGTGAAAATGAATGAAACTTTATTCCACCTGGTCAGAATGATTTGTTTTTATTAGTCTGTAGAAACTTTACATGAAACATTTATGAAGATGAATCATGTTTGTTTCCAGCACCCTGGCTTGTATAAACCCCGAAGCGGTCATCCCGAGGCTGACTCTATCCGAGCCAGTGGGCACCAGTATCTGGGGGCTAAGTGGTGGAGTGGATCTGAGTTTGGAAGCCAATGCCATCGCTCTGAAGTACCTCAGCGACTCTCAGCTATCCCGTCTGTCGTTGGGAAGCCAGTCTCCCAGAGCTCGATCCAATCCCAGTGCATTACTGTTAGGAAAGGCTGCACTAGAGAACAACAGCACAGGACTGAGCATCCTGTCCTCCAGCAACATGTCACTGGCTACCTGCAAATACATGAAGAAATACGGCCTGATGGAAAGTGGGGGCAGCAGCAGTGAGGAGGAAGAGGATGACACTGGAGAGACAGCACAGAGAGCACAGGCTGATTCTGCACTTGGATGCTCCCTGCAGCTCAACACTTCAGAAAATGTAGAGCGAGAAAAACAAACTGGTTTGATTCTTAAAAATGTATGTGACAAGCAGACTGAGCGACTTCTCTCCACCCGAGAGTCTCAAAGTCAGCTAATACGAGACTTACGACCTAAAATGCATCTTCTTGTAAACACAAAGACTAGCCCAGAGAAAGAGAACAACCCAAAACATGTACTTCCTCAACCTTTACCTCAGCGCCGGTCCTCATTATCTGACAAGCAGAGACTCACGTCACTCCCAGAAACTCAAGGCTCTGTTGGGAATTTTCTGGATCTCAGCAGGTTGCGACAGCTCCCGAAACTTTTTTGAAACTTTTTTTTTTTAATCTCAAAGCAGGACATGAAACGATCAGGGATTGTTTTTATCTTTTCCTTGTGCATTTCTTCAAAATGTACATCTACTCTACTGTGCTTGTATATATCTTACATTTATTATAATAATGCAATTAGGGAATGCTTGGTGTGTGTGTGTGTGTGTGTGTCCTGTTAAACGCATGTTTTGTATGCATGAATTAGTTGAAATGTCCTAGTCTTGTACAGTCTGAAATACTTTCCCTTTTTATTGTTATATGGTTGTATTTTCCTGTTGAGAGAATGTGATGATTTTCATTTTATGAATTAAAGAACTTTGAAGACAGCATTATTTCCCCTCTTTACCTGTGATGTTTTAGTCTGTCTTTCTTGGTATCTTTATTATAAATGTTTTTTTTTTTATGTAAAATCCCAAATAAATGATTTGATCACGTGTGTCTGATGTATTTTCATGTTGCTTGCTTCAAAGTCAAATCTTACGGGTAATATCTTATTATAACATATTAACCTGTTTAAAGGAATGGATTTAATCCAAAACTCTAACTCAAATGACTGGTGGAGTGAACACGTGTTCACTTATCTTTCACATAGCCCCAGCTGACATAAATAATGTAAGATCTTTATTGTTGTATAATGTGGCCTAAGGTGAGGTCATGTCATGTTACTTGAATGATGTGTTTAAGCCAATTTTACTAGTAACATTACTACTATCATGACATTACTGGGAAAAAAAATTAATAACTTGCCTCTTTTCCAAGTTTCCAGGCACATGCGTGACACGCACTTCCCATGTATCTAATTGGATGTTGGCATTAGACCTATTGGAACGTTCCTGTCGATGTAAATGTGATGTTAAACAACACCACAATTCTTTTCTTGTTATAACATACTGACATGGACACCCCCTTCACACACACACCCAGTGTTAGAGTATTAAGCTTCAGCAAATTTGTCATCTTGATACAATTGATCTTGAGATGTATTACTTCATTATCACTTCTATTCAGAGTTCATTGCAATAGTTTTGAATAGTCATGTTTTATGTGTGGAGTGCATGCCAATTCAAGTGTAAACTTTTTTTTAAAGCAAAAGTGAGACATCTAATGAAGATATGAAGAAATTTGATTATAGGTGTTTGTGCTGCTTATGGGGTAGCTGGAGCTAGACTCAGGTGATTTTGGGCCAGAGACCTGTTCAATCCTTGGCAAGTCATCAGTCTATATAACATTGCACCAAAATGTCTCCTAATTCATGTAAACAACACATGTATTTGTGAATAAACACATACACTATGTATGTGAGACTTCATAGTAGTAGAACTGCGCATGCGCATTCCGGCTCCTTGTCTGTAGTTCTAGTCAAGCTGATGTTGCCTTGCTGTAGCGCGCGCACATCCCCATCGAGATGGCGACTGAAATTGAATCGTTTTCTTTATCTAGAGACCGCTAAAGAATGGTACGGTTTAAACAGATATTGTGAGTATATACACATTTACTCCCCTTTCCTTACCAATACATGGTTTTATTATTTTTTAAGTTCACCTGGTTAGCTAGCTTTCTAGCAAGTGCGTAATGTTGCTAGCTAGCGGGTTAGTCGCCTTTTTACAGTTAGCCCATTTGCTAAGTTTTATTTTTTTTGTCAAATACATTTTCTTGGAGTATTATACATGATGAGTCTGTAATAGCTCTAGGTTAAAGGTACTGTGAGTGTTAAACTCGGTTTATTACTGAAAATCAGTCATCTGTATAAGGCTAGCTGACGATAGCACGATGCTAACATTCGATAAGCTGAGGTTGATCAGTGTAAACACGGCTGTTTGAATAATGTTTCTAATATAAATTTTATCTGTTATTAATTTAGTATTAACACAATCATCGTGTTGAAGTTTTGTCTGATTTTGTGTTTTCTGCGTTTTCTTATATGGGTTAACTTTGTTAGCAGTGCTAACAGGCTAAGTTTATTGCAGGTGGGTTGAAAAGCCATTTTGAAAAATAGATAAGATCCTTTCACGAGTAGCCGAAATCAATCGTTTATGCTAAAATATTGATGTTTAACATGTGAGTCGAAAGGTTTAAAAAGATGCTGGGAGCTCGGCGTGTTATTTTATAGTGGAAAGAAATAAACAATCAATCTTAAATAAATAACAAACATCTGGCTGCTCCCTTTAAAAAGGAGAGATCAGATTATGAAAGCAATCCGTATTTGTCTTGTTGAGGGGAGAAAACAACAACAACGACGAGAAAGCAGTAATAAATCCCCTTTAAAGTAAATGATTTATTCCAAGTATTTTATTTTGTCTAAAGCGCTGAGTGTTAGATCATTTTCAGTCTTAATTCACGTTTAATTTTAGGAATATAATAGTATATGATGTGATTTTGTTAAAAAACTGCCTATAGTAAATGTATTTCTGTCTTTTATTCAACTTTTGAGCTAACCAGATGTGGCTAACGGAGTAGCCTTGATAACTTGTATTGTTCATTTTCTCTAGTTTTCACCCTTGTGGTGTGGATTAATTTAATCCCACAGTATTTGGAAAGATAACTACTGTAATATAGAAGTAGCTGAATGATCAGTTATACAAGCTTTGATGTGTGTTTGAAATGCACTGGACGTGTGTGTATTGTAATTTTTACTGGGCTGTTTCCCAGCCCTGGCTTTGTCTAGGTTGGGCTAGCATAGCCACATGAGCTAACATGGTGTGTGTGTGTTTTTCTGATCTGGATTCCACCTGCATTACGCACACTTGTGGTTTAGTAATCACACTGCTGCTCTAATACACCGACTCCACCAAGCATGAACAAAACCTGTCTTCGGGTTGGTATTTGGAAATATCCACAAACACAAGAGCGAAATTCAGCGGCATGACTGAAATATACAGATCATTGATGTGCCGTTCGTTAATGAGTCGACTCTTTTTGCTCGACATATAAGAGTCGACTCTGGTATATGAGTGGATTCAGTAGGTCCCAGGTTCCCAGTTTTGGTGTTGGATTTGTCCTACGCTTTTATTGCTCATACGATTGGATTCACATTAATTAAAACACTCCCATGGTCGATTGCAAAGCACATATAGAGAGGCAAGACCGTAAGAAAGACAGTAATTTAGTCTAGGCCTAATGTTTTTTTATTTGTATTTTTTAGAATCTGATGATCTAGTATTTCAATTGGTCAATTCTAGACCAAATTATTACACAACAGAGGTAAAAATTAACTCGTTTTTGGGTGCTATGCATCAGTTGAAAATTTCAGTTATTTTGAAATTTTCCAATGACATTCCTGACTTCAACTCAGACGTGCTGTTAATTGCCTAATAAACAGGTGTGTCAGAGCTGAGAAAATATTAAACTGCGTATGACAGAGTTTTTTTTTAAATCCAAGAACAGGATAGGGAGGTTGTAGATGTAAACATGTTCATTATTGTGACCAGTGAGGTGAGTGCATGAGTCAGGTGTGTGAAGCAGCATGATAGGGAGGATCCTCTGTATGAGCACTTGTTGAAGATATTGTATAAAGTCTGAGTGTTAGCCAGCAACAATTTTTATTTATTTATTTTTTGTAGTCAGTATTTCAGCTGCATTAAAATTGAGATCTCAATCATGTGCAAAACCAGTCGGATTTTCTGACTTTTGTTGGATCTAAACAAAATTGTCGGATAAAGGATTTTTAGGCATTTAGTTGCCATTTCGGACTTTTCCATCGGATTTTTAAAGTATGGTTGTATTGACAACTTGATCCATGTCAAAAAAGTAAAATCTAGTGAGCATACTCCCGCCCACCCCCCGTAGTCTCCAGTATTTCTAGTATCTCACAGTCTTAATCATGTGACCAGCAGCAGAAACCTGTCCCCTTCGAAGTTAGTGGGGGAAACAAACCACTTTGCTGTGAGAATACAGTTCGGGTATTGTGTCTGCTCATTTTGTTTTTCGCTAATCTAGTGCTCTCATCATGCCTAAAAGCTGATGTGTAGTGGGCTGTATGTCCAATGTAAAGAAAGACAGTTATTTAAAGTTTCATTTGTTGCCACTAAGTGGGAAAAGATGCAAGTAAGTGTCTGAGCGCCATCAACTGGTGTGCACTTATGTCCGATGGACATACACACACACACACACAGTACTCACTCACTCGCTCACCAACAGCCCCCATGCCGCCCGAATCTCTCGTAGGACATTGAATCCTCAAACTCTCTGACTGTCTTACACTGCCGCACTTTACTTACATCAACATTCTAGTTTATATCAACTCTGCCTCTACTATTCATTTATTTCATTTCATAGTGCCTTCAATGTACATACCGGTGTTCCGTTTTTATTCACAGGTGTTTAGTTTGTATTCCTATCTTATATACCTTATTTAGGAAATGTTGCCACTAGGCAGACCACCCCTTTTTGGGCTGATTAAAGTTGAATTGATGCCAAGTAGGTGAATGGAAGAAATCACTCTAATTGACTTCAGTTTTAGTGAAGAGCATGAAAGACTGTTGAAACTAAATGAAGAAATCAAGGGGGAAACACAAGTAACAGCAGCCGTCTGTGATAATGCCAACTACTTATTAACCTCTCGATTAAACCAAACTATCTGACAAGAGTTATGTAAAAATGCGAAGCAAACACTGCTTCGTTTACAGTTTTAATCTACATGTTCATTCCAGTGTCTCTATGGAATGACGAATACAGACAGATGCTACCTGGAGAAGTATTTCCTCTCGTGCAGGTGCAGAACATGCATGCTAGTTAGCAGCTGGCTGTCATCTTTGCTGTGTGACATGCTCAACATTTTTGCCACAGACTTTAAGCAATGCGAGTTTGTGTTACTCATGTAAGTTTGTCTAAAGCATATATGGTTTCTCATTAAATGTGTACAGAGACATTATAAAGATAAATAACGCTTGGGAGGAAGTAGAAGAACTGTTGCTGGCTCTGGTGAGTTTTATAGCTAGTAAAAGTGGCTCTGTTTATCTGTTTTTGTTCATTCATCTGTAAGTTTAGATACTGTATTAATCCACAAGTGGAAATTAGGCTCAGGATTTAACCCGTCCAAAGCAGAGAGAGCACACGTACATACCTGGAGCAGTTGGTGGTTAGTGTATTGAGGGGGAGGGACAAGCGTACCTCATTCCCTCCCCACCCACATGTTTCTTCTACCCATCCACGGAAATGATCAGGCACCTTTTCTGTCCTTAACCCAGTTTTCACGTCTGCCCATATGTCAGTGAAGGTAGTATGAGGCTGAGTATGTCATGATTGCATGCAAATTAGTGCATTTGTTAAATTTTCTTTAACTGGTTAGCTCTAGAAGTAAATATAGTTTAGTATATCTGAAGTACATTTACATTTATGCTGAGAAACATGATCATCAGCACAGTGAGATGAATACTGGCTTTAGTGAAAGTCTTAATGCACATTGTAGTGCTCTGATTTCAAATTTCAAGATTCAAGATTGTTATATAATGTAGAACCTAAATCTTTTTTAAAATGAGTCGATGTATTCGATTACGACGATCACGTCAATGCATCATTATCTTTTATCTGTCTGCTTTTTAGATGCAGGTAAACGGGTCTGGGTGTACCCTGCGTTTTGTCTCATTGCTTTAGCTTTGCTTGAGTCCCTGGTGTATAAGTGGCGTAGATAATGTATGCAGATGTTGCTCTATAATTTTAGATATTTATTAATTTCACATGGGGGTGTTGAGGTCTGTAGTGAGCACATACACCCAGAGCAGTGTGCAGTCTTTTTTCTGATTAAAATTTTTTTTTTTTCAATTTTATTTACATTTCTTGCCACAGAATTTTATAATTATTATTGCATCTATTTGAAGCATATTGTTTAATTATATATGCAATTTTATTTGTTTGTGCAGATTTTAAAGTACATACCTTATATATACCTTATAATTTGAAAATAGAAATTATTAAAAAATATTTTTGGGTGTGCGTAGAATTTTTACATTTAGTTGCTGTGAAAATCTTTTCCTATTTAGTGCTCCCCCCTTCATTTCTCACCTCTGTCTGTACACGATTTTAGTCACAGCACTTGTGTTTCTCAGTAAAAATATTGGGAAGGTAACCTGCGATGGACTAGCGTCCCATCCAGGGCGAGTTGAACTCCTAGTCGCTTCAGACTACAAAACCCAGAGATAAGTAACGGCCTGATGACTTGGCTTGGGTGTAAAAGCCCAAAACACTTACCTTATTTGTGTTTCTCAGCACAGGGACACGTCTGTGTTATTGGCTATATTTTAATCTGCTAACGATGTTAACATGTTACACAGTGACCTTTCTGTGTGTTTGTTATCCTCCATTACAGCTGATCACATCCTTTTTTTTTAACCACAACTTAACCAAACACCGTTCTAGTGATTGTGCTGCTCTGCACGGTCTCACATTACTCTGGTTTTCTTCTTTTGGGCTCTGAACTGCGTTTCGCCACAGCTGCTGTTTCTTTCAGTTTTTAAAAGCAATGTTATTTTCTTAAATGTTTTATAAGAAAAAAGAGAACTTGAGGGGATTTTTTGCAACCTTTATATGTTCATTTTGCACACACGCACACATTTCTTTAAGGTTTTATTTAAATGATCGGTTAATGCCATGATGATTTTGGCAATATTTAGTTGCCTAAAAGTCATTGTAATATGTAATGAATGTTCAGAATACTTGTCTATATTTGTTAAATAGTTTTTCAGCTTGTGAATTAAATGAAGTTGAGAGCATTTGAGCCCAATATGGAGTGATGAAAAGGAAATGCATCATGGCCTTTTTGAAATCTTATTAGTTTGAACAATTTTTAAAGAGTTACAGTTCCTTGCAAAGTTTTAACAAATTTAATGTAAGAACCCAGTTCATGTCTAGTATCTTTTATAAACCAAATTTCCATGTATATGAATGATTATGTTGTGTTTGATAAAAACATTTATGGTATTTAGGCTATTTGCTTTAAACAACCATGAAACCGGCCATTTAAAAGAAGTTAAACAAGATCAGGTCTGGGGGGGACTTGGCTGGGAGACTACCTGGGAATACGAGGTGCTTTGGAGTTCAGGGAAAAGGCCTGGCAACCTACCTTGTTAAATAAATCCTGTGAACTCGACTAACCTCAGCCATGAGCATAGCATCAGACAACACAACAGTTAATTTTATCTTCACCTGCAGTTTCATGCAAATTCTGTTCACTGTGTCAGTTTTTAAATGAATGTACTTTCCCTGTGTTTCACTGTTGCTTTCAGAACGTGTGAAATAAACCACTGAACATTACTGCAGGAACTAAATAAATGTGTGGAGAGCCACGTGTTTGAGTGATGCCATTCTGAGTCATGCCATTCCCAGTGAGCTGTGTTCACTCAGGAGTGCTTTATTTAACATTTTTTGTTTAACCTCAGTGACTGCCCTGAAGCTTTCAGTAGTATTTCCCTCTCATCATTACAGTGCACTTTCAGATCAGCACACATGCAGTGGAGGAGATGATAAAAATTCATCTTGCTTACCCATTAGCCCAACTGTGTGTGTGTGTGTGTGTGTGTGTGTGTGTGTGTGTGTGAATAATTTTCTAGTGAAGTTTCTGCTGCCATATACGCCTTATCAGGATGACAACAGAGTTCCCAAGTGTCCGGAACAGTAATAAAATAATAATTAAACTAACATGGCTGTCCCCAACGACTACTCTGACAGATATCATTTTATTCACGAGGGAACTCCTCCAGAGTGAAACCTGTATCGAACAGGTGAGAGCGAGGTGTGATTGAGCGTGGTCACAACCCATAAGATCAGAAAGAGGAAGTTTCTCAGGTCTGTGTTTTTAAGGCCCACAGAGCCATGACGAGATTACCAGAACTCATTTGAATATAGCACAGGCAGCCGGGGAGACTGCAGATGTATGCTTTTAGCCTGTGGTATTTTCTTGAAGAGGGTTTATTAAAAAAATAAAAATGAAAAAAAAAAACATTTGGATTGTGATTGCTGGAAGCTACGCATGTGCAGCATGTTGAGCTGAAAGAGCTTTCTCTGAAGGTAAAACGTATTTTTAATGTTTTTTTTTTTCAGTTCTTTCGTCATTTTCTGTTCTGTGGTGTTTTTACTCTTGTCACTTTCTGAAACTCTTCAGTTTTGTATAACTCTCTTGTTTTTTATCTCACATGAGTTACTAATTATGGCACGCTGTGCACTACAGCTCCTCCTGATTATTGACTGATGATTCAAAGAGCAAAATCTTTAATGTTTTTTTCTTAACCTCCTCTTCTTGCTATTTCCTTTTGCAACAGGCCAGAGCAAGCAGCACCTTGATTAGTCACTCAAAATCCCCTCCTTTTCGTTTCCATTTAAACAGTTAGAATGAAAGCCAGCCTGTGTGTGTGTCAGTCATTAAAACTCTCTGTAGACTAAAAGGATCAGTGAGACCGCTCTATCTAAGAACCTTTTTTTTAGCTAACATATCACAAAGTACTTTAGCTTTATGTTATCAATTATTGACTATTATTGGTTTTGTACAGCTTTTACCATTTCTTCAACTCTTTCTTGCAGGTTATGTATTCAGCACTGTGTGCTACACATCCACGATGCATGAAGATATTTAAAACCACCGTTCAGAAGAAAGTTTTTGATTCCTGTGGAATCTCTACATCACTTGGAATCTTTTTATTTTTAACAAAGCATTCCCACATCTGTGAGAGCTTGGATATCTGAGCGTCGCATCAGAGACGTCTTTTTTCGGCCAACAATGCCCGTACAAGCACCACAATGGACAGAGTTTCTGTTGTGTCCCATCTGCACACAGACGTTCGAAGAGAACGTGCGCAAGCCCATCAGTCTGGGCTGCGGTCACACCGTCTGCAAGATGTGCCTGAACAAGCTGCACCGCAAAGCCTGCCCTTTCGACCAGACCACCATCAGCACCGACATCGAACTGCTGCCTGTCAACACGGCGCTGCTGCAGCTCGTCTGCCCTCAGGTGAGTCCCTCACTGTTGGTTTGGAGATCATGTTCAAATATTTCTCATAAATTTTGTCAAATGGTTCACATACTAGTTTTGGTTTCACAATAACACATATGAATGTTTCAACACAGTTTTTTGTAGTTCCTTGTTATTTATGTAACAAGTCCTATTTTGAAGGTAAATATGTAATATCATGGGTATCACTTATTATTTATTTATTTATTTATTTATTTATTTATTTATTTATTTATTTATTTTTATTTTTATTTTGTATTTTTTGGAGTATACATTTTAGAAGTAGTCCACATAAATATTGACTGTATAATTAGAAAGAAACCAAACAACTTTCTATTTTTGGCTTAGTAGTGCTGTGTACTGTCACACTAGTTTGATGATATTGTAGTTCACTGTTTAGTACCCATGGCTTCACTTTGTTTTGTTTTTTTTGTAATTTTATTCCACCGAGTTGATAACCTGTCTCTGATGTATCTTACCTGCCCGTGTCCATGCTGCCCAAAATATGAATGTCTTTACTCTGTAGATGAGTTGGATATAATAAGAAGAGTAACCATGGCCTAATGGTTAGAAAAGCGGGTTTGTGGCTAAAAAGTTGCTGGTTCGATTCCCAAACCAGCAGGAAAAATGTGTGTGAGAAGGGATTACTTGTGTGTGCTTGGTAATGGAAATAGATGAAAAAAAAATCACAAATAATGAAATGCATATGCTATCTTTAGTTATTGTTTTCAACTTAATGCATAAAAGCCCGTGTTTCTTTAGAAAATGTCATTGCTGTTACTGTTTTGTTTTTTTTTTTCTTTTCTGAAAATGGTCCACATGTTACACAGTTTTATGGATGCTTAATTCTGATTGGTCAGTTACGGGATCCAGCGGTCAGATATTTCTTGATATTTATATTTCTTTGTTTCATCGGTAAGTAGCCATGTAATAAGCACGAGAATGTGCATATAGTCATTTTCACAAAATAAATGACTTCATGGTGATTTAAAATCCTGCATCAACCTGGAGTTTATTACACGTTTATTTCATAACAACAGAATATTTAGCTTTTTCGAGATGCTTTATTTTCTTGTGTCTTCCAGTTGTGGAAAAATAAATACTGATATGTTTGTTGATCTGAAGTTAAGTGAGAAAATTGAGGTTAATTATTGTTTTTTTTTTTTTTTTTTTTTTTTTTTTTTAAACTTTGTTTGTTTGGGGGATTTTTTTCAATTTACTTCCTTGTGTTAAATCCTCAACACTTTACTTCTGTACATGGTCTAGAAACAGGAAACAGATTATCTTGTGGAGTGTGCTTTGGCTATGTTCAGATAGCTCGCTGGTCCAATTTTGAATAAATGTATTTGAAGAATGCATTTAATGCCAAAGTGCAGGTGATAAAGAACAACAAGAAACAGGAAGGTGGCAGGCGGGCGAGGCCAGCATGTTATTCAGCTGCTTACTGGCACTTCACCTTTCTAAAATAAGAAATTGTAGTTGTTCCAGTCTGGGTGGATTGCTGTGTGTGTGTGTGTGTGTGTGTGTGTGTGTGTGTGCGTGTGTGTGTGTGTGTGTGTGTGTGTGTGTGTGTGT
>JBCNYG010000002.1:21062179-21076893 GCA_039654305.1 Porochilus rendahli | reverse complement strand
TTAATTTTTTATTAATTTATTTTTTTTATCTACTTATGTGATTTCAGTTCTCAAACAAATTTAAACAAGTTGACTTGTATGAGGGCAGTGGTGGCCTGGTGGTAGGGTGCTGGATTACTGATCCCAAGGTCAGGGGTTCAAGCCCCACTATCTCTCACTGTCTGTGGTGAGAGGAACGTAAAAGAACCATTGCTGATTTTCGTCAAGAGTAGGCTGCATAGCCGTTAGCGTGTTTCTGGCGAACTGTCCAGGGTGTACTCTGCCCTCGCCCAGAGTCGGCTGAGATGGGCACCAGCCTCCCCGCAACCCTAATTAGAAATAAGCGGATAAGAAATGAATGAATGAATGACTTGTGTGATATATTTAACACAGTGAGCAAAGCATTACAGCTTATCCAGAGATTTAAAAAATAAAATGTTTTAAATGACACTTTTAAGCAAACACTGTAATTAAAGTTAAAACATGCACAAGCTATTTTTTTCAGGAAACTGGAATGCGCTTGGGATGAATTATCCCAAGATTTTATTGTAGTATATGCATCCCCAGTGCTTTTAGGCTAACATCAAACTTTTGAAATATATCCAGCCATCTATTCGTCCATTAAGCCATCAACAGTCATCTGTTATAATACCCGGGAGCATGACTTTAATTTACCTAGACGGTTTTTATCATTCAAATTTCGACACAAAGTCGTACTTTTTGGACCTCATGGGTGGAATAAGTTACCATCTTCACGTAGCTCAATCAACTCAATTGCTTTGTTCATAGCAAAAGTTAAGGATTATCATATAGAGAGCTGGGATGTTTTCACAAGAACATATGCAGTAGTGTATATCTGTTCTTATAATAGCTATGTCCGATCCTTTATGTATACACCACCTGCCTTCCGATAGGGATAGAACAAACCATTTGGCTTCATTGTTGCCGAATTATATATGTGGAAACTATTTACCTGTATATTATATATACTGGAAAATAAATAAACCAATCAATCAGTCAATCAAAACCTTCATTTATTCATTTTCTAAGCTGCTTAATCTTAATTGGGGGTGCGTCCCCATCTTAGCCGACTCTGGGCGAGGGTGGGGTACACCCTGAACAGCTCGCCAGGCCATTGCAGGGTCAACACACATACATACTATTCACGCTAACACAAATAATTTCCGATTCCAAATAAATTCCAATTTATACCAGTTAGCCTACTGTGCATGTTTTTGGACCGTGGAAAGAAACCAGATTACCCGGAGGAAACCCACAAAAACACCAGGAGAACATGTAAACTCCACACCGAAATGCCATTAGCCCGGCAATCGAACCTGGGCCCTTCTTGCTGTGAGGCGAACGAATGTGTTAAACTTTAAAATAAATTAATTAATAAATAAAAATCGATGTTTCCAATTTTATGAGATTTTAAACTGCAGTGTGAGAAAATTGATTGAAAAAAAAAAAAAAGAATACTTTCCAGGTGTTCACATTTTGAAGACATTTAAAAAATTGATTGACCAATGAATAGCTTTTTAATGATCTGTATTACCCCTGCAAAGAACTCCAGCAGATATGCCGAAAACAAACCCAGAACAAGGAAACAAATTCACATCCTGGAACCATGCTGCCCTTGTCCTGGAGATAAGAATCAGGATATCTGGATAGAAGCCAGTGCTGCTGTAGGCAACAAGGCAGAAGAGCACATACGGGGCAAACTACCTCTTTCGCAGAACCCTGTTGATGGTAACAGACCTTGTCCAATCAGCACAGAAAAAGCTAAATGGACAACATGGGAGGTGGAATTTGGGAGAGGTAAAGGAAACCCATTGCAGTTGCTTTACTGTGTCATTGGTCACAGTTAAGGGGTAAGTGTGTTGCTGGAAGGGCACTGTTTACCCTAAATAACTGGAGCTAGTGATTGAGACTCCTAGCATGTTGTAGACAGTGCTATGCTACAGGAGGATTGTGATGCCAGGGAAGAACTGAAGGTATCATATTAAAAGGGTGTTAAGCCTCGCAATTTCACACTCAACCCTTGATCCATCACTTTTAAGTTCTTTAAGAAATGGCAACCAAGTCTGTTATCTTTCTGTGAGCAAATAGGACGACTAACATGAGTACACTATTGTTCCTCATTATAAAATCTGTCATCACTGAAATGATGGAGATGGTGATCATCACAGCAATAATAGCAGCACGGTGGTGTAGTGGTTAGCACCTGCACCTAGCAGCAAAAAGGTCCTTGGTTCGTGTCCCAGGCTCAGGTGTTTCTATGTGGAGTTTGCATGTTCTCCCAGTGTGCTTGCATTGGTTTTCTCTGGGTACGCTGGTTTCCTCCTACAGTCCAAAGACATACTGTACAAGTTCGGTTTATTGGCTGATCCAAATTGCTCCAAGGTGTGAGTGTGAATGGTTGTGTGTGTGTGTGTGTGTGTGTGTGTTGGCCCTGCGATGGACTGGCGATGTGCCTTTGCCCAGTGTTGGCTCAGATAGGATCCAACCTCCCCGCAAATTTAGTAGGAGTAAGCATTTTGGCAAACGATGCATGAATATACTTTTTCATAAAGGCTAATGAGGTGCACAAACAGTGTGTTGGGTTTTGAATTTGAGAGCTGTTATGACATCCTGGAGTAGAAGGATTTTAGGAACAGAGACCATTAAGAGCTGCGGAGATATCAAATTCATTCACTCTTTCACTCATTTATTGTTTTCCAAATGGCCAGTCTATTTGGGAAGCCATAAATGAATGAATGAGTGAATAAATGCGATATTATCCCAAATATGTTGAAAATGCAAGTCGTTTTGAAGTAGGCTGCTACTTTTAAGTAATCTAATTCATTCCTTTTCTTTTCGGATCACTGGCAGGTTGGACCACATCCCAGCCAACTCTAGGAGAAGGGTAGATCCTGAACAGCTCACAAATCCATTGGAGGGCTAAAACACACACGCAGCCATTCTCACTCACAACTATAGGCAATTAATCTAATGTGCATGTCTTTGGACTGTGCAAGGACACTGGAGTACCAGAAGTAAACCCACACAAGCATGGGGAGAACATGCAAACTGCACACAGAAATGCCCTTTCTAAGTCTAGCACTCAAACCCAGGAGCCTTCTTGTTGTGAGGCAGATGTGCTATGGCACTGGGTAGGACTGGCAAGCTGTCCAGGTTTTACCTTGCTTTTGCCCAGAGTAAGCTGAGATTTGTAGGCTCTAGCCTTTGCACGACCTGTCATATTCATTCATCCGAATTAGGGTCGCGAGGAGGCTGACTTCCATCTCAGCTGACTCTGGGCAATTGCAGAGTACACCCTGGACAGCTTGCCAGGCCATCACAGGGCAGAAACTTGCTGACAGCAACCAAATGGCCTACTCTTTCTTAATGACAGCACCGGTTCTTTTGGATGCTTCTCACCACAGACTGTGAGAGACATGGCTGACTTTTGATAACCCAGTCAGCTGCACTGGGGGACAGCAGTGACAACTTGGTGATAGTGGGGCTTGAACCTCCAACCTTTGGATTAGTAAGCCAGGACCCTACCACCAGGCCACCACTGCCCCAGTTTGGCAAATGAATGAATGAAAGACTTGCGGCAGTGACCTTAACATTGCTCTTTACTTAAACCAGTGCTCCATTGCAAAATGGATGCTAATTAATTTTAAAAATTAATAATAATTGCAATGTAAAAGTGTGCATTAATTAGACACCCCTCTGTCTTAAATCCCTAATATGCATATGTTCCTCAGCCCTGAATACCATGGTCATAGTTCCATGACTGTGGGACTGGCTGTTTTAAAATTAGTTAAAAATATAGACTTGACCTTGATTTTGGATCAATGGATTTAAGATTTGCAAAGTATTAAGGATATATTTTCTTATTATTGTACGATAAGATAAGCTCATTAATCATAGGGCTTAAAAAATAATTTGAAAAAAAAGATGTTTTAATCCAGGTGAGGATTATCAGTTTAAATCTTTCTCATATATACGCTTACAACAGCAGACCCCTCTTTTTTTTAGAGGAGCTGATGCACAATACCTCATTAATATTGTCTGATATCTGTGGTCAGTGACTTATAAATGGTGAACAACACAATCAATCATGAGGAAGGAGCTTGTGATTCATGGTAATGCATTTCTATTAAAATGCCCTAGGAGAGCATCAGAGCAGTAGTCCTCCAGTCTTGGATTTCCTTTAATCAATACCTGCAACTTCCAGGCCTTGATATAGCACTGCACAGATGCATTAAGCTATCTTATATAAATGGGCAAAAAAGTAAATAAAGACTTTGCATTAAAACAAACTAAGACCAGTGCACTCTAATGCTGTGTCTCTGATTAGATTAAATTCAGTGAAGAGTTTTACCTTACTCCCTTGGTGCATAGTGGCTTTCATGCAACGTGATGTTCTATATCTGATTAATGCTTCAAACATTTGTACAGGCAGTGGTGACCTGGTGGTAGGGTGCTGGATTACTGATCCCAAGGTCGGGGGTTCAAGCCCCACTATCAGTGGGATGTCACTGCTGTCCCTCCAGTACAGCTAACTGGGTTATCAAATGCCGGCCATGTCTCTCACTGTCTGTGGTGGGAGGCATGTAAAAGAACCATCGCTGATTTTTGTCAAGAGTAAGCTGCATAGCTGTCAGCGTGTTTCTGCCCTGCGATGGCCTGGCGAGCTGTCCAGGGTGTACTCTCGCCCAGAGTTGGCTGAGATGGGTGCCAGTGACCCTAATTAGGAATAAGCAGTTCAGAAAATGAATGAATGAATGAAATATAGTCAAGACATTGAAAAGGTTAAAATAATAATGATTTTGTCCTTCAAACTTCAAAAAAAAAATCCCACATTTGGAGCTATTACAGCCTTGCAGTCCTTTGTTAAGTTGTCAAGAGTTAGAATGTACAGGAATGGGAACCTGAAATTAACGTCATGGTGGTAAAGTAGTTAGTATGTCTGCCTCTCAGCAAGAAAGTCCTGGGTTCAAGTATTGGGCTCAGCAAGAGTGTTTCTGTGAAAAGTCTGTAAGTTCACCCAGTGCTTGTGTGGGTTTCCTCCAGGTACTCTGGTTTTCTCCCACAGTCCAAAGACATGCACGTTAGGGTAATTGGCTGTCCCAAATTGTTCCTAAGTGTGAGTATGAATAGTTTTGTGTGTATGTATATGTGAGTGTGTGTGTGTCTGTGTGTTGGCCCTGTGACCCTAGTAGAATTAATAAGGCTAATGAATAAGTGAATGAATGAGTGAGAAATAGGAATTTGCAACAAGTGGCACAGTGGTGCAGTGGTTAGCACATCTGCCTCAAAGCAAAGCAAGAAGATCCTGGGTTTGAGTCCTGGGCTTACTGAGTGCCTTTCTATGAGGACTTTCTGTGTGGAGTTTGTATGTTCTCCCAGTGCATGTGTGAGTTTCTCTGTCATTCTGGTTTTCTCCCACAGTCCAAACACATGCACATTAGGCTAATTGGACAGTTCAAATTGCCCCTAGCTCTGAGTGTAAATGGTTGTTTGTGTATTGGCCCTGTGATGGACTGGTGTGCTCTTAATGGTGTACCCTGCCTTCACCCAGAGTCAGCTGATGAATTAATGAATAAAATACATGAAAGTTTGCTGAATTGAGTTCCTGTTGTGCGTATTTAATAGAGGTATGCTTGTAGAAAAAGAAAAATAGCCATTCTATAGAACGTCGTAATCCCTCAGCCATAACCGGATAAAGGGTAAAAGGAATCCTTTAAATAAATGTTCAAATGTTTTAACTGCTACATACAGAGGACGTTGTTGTATGTGAACTGGTGACACCTTGACATAATCACACATCATATTAAAATAAAGTAGCCCTGGTATGTACTTAGTATAAGACGCACATCTTCAGATCAGAGCATCAGACTGCAACTATAACAAAGAAACAAAGCGCCGGAGCACTGTGTATCCCCTCCGAAACGTCCGAGCATTGAAAAGCTTTCTGGCACTTTTATAGCCTTTTTTGAGACTCAGGGTGGTGACCGAGTACTCTTGCAATAGGAAGTGCACTTTGGCTTGCTTTTTGCACATCGAGGAAGAGTTTCCTTTGATCAACAATATTGCATTGACCTCGAGCGTAATGCCACGCTGTTTTACATTCAATGCAATTTCCTGTGTTTATGTATATCTGCATTTTTTGGACTCCAGAGTGATTACGAGACTGGGCTGTGTGTTTAAGTGTAGGTCTGGTATGAATAGCACATTATGGCTCAATGTATTTTTTTTAACATTATATTACAACAATTAAACTTTTGGCATTTAATTGTTGACTTGTAGTGTGCATCCTGTAAAACGTTTATATAATCAGAAACACCATGTTAGGAATAAGTGTGATATTCCCAGTACAAATTTTTTAGATGATGTCTTATTTGTGATATAATTCATTATACACACACACACACACACACACACACACACACACACACACACACACACACACGTATACATATACATACATACATATACAGGTGAAACTCAAAAAATGTGAATTTAATGCAAAAGTTCATTTATTTCACTAATTCAACTTAAAATGTGATGATAGACTCATTACATGCAAAGTAAAATATTTCAAGTCTTTATTATTACTAAATATGGATTTTAAATACAGAAATGTCAGCCCTCTGAAAAGGATGATCATGCATATGTAGTCAGTACTTGGTTTGGGCCCCTTTTGCATGAATTACTGCCTGAATGCAGTGTGGCATGGATGCTATCAGCATGTGGCCCTGCTGAGGTGTTATGGAAGAACAGGATGCTTTAGTAGCGGCCTTCAGCTCTTCTGCATTGTTCGGACTCATGTCATGGCAGTGTGGGCAGGAGCCAAGTCCTGCTGGAAAATGAAGTCAGCATTTTCATAAAGCTTGTCAGTTGATGTTCAGGAGAAACTTGGCGAGAGGAATGTGACATTTGAAGCCCATGTCCAAAAGATCCCAGACACTTTTGAAAGGCCTTTTCCTAATAGTCCTCTCCAGGCTGTGATCATCCCTGCTGCTTGTGCACCTTTTTCTTCCACACTTTTCCTTCCACTTAAATTTCTATTATTGTGCTTTGGTAAAGCACTTTGGAACATCCAACTCCTTTTGCAATTACTTTTTGAGGCTTTTCCTTTTTGTGGAGGGGGTCAATGATGATTTTCTGCTCAACTGTCAGGTCAGCAGTCTTCTCCATGATTGTGAATTCTACTGAACCAGACTGAGAGACCATTTAAAGACTCAGGAGCTCTTTGCAGGTGTTTGGATTAATTATCTGATTAGAGTGTGACACTTTGAGCCAACAATATTGAACCTTTTCACAATATTCAAATTTTCTAGGATTTTGGATTTAGGGTTTTCATAAGCTGAAAAGCAAAATCATCAAAATAATAACAGATAAAGGCTTGAAATATTTCACTTTGCATGTAATGAGTCTGTATGATATATTAGTTTTAAGATGAATTACTTAAATACATCAAGAGTAAGCTACATAGCCGTCAGCATGTTTCTGCCCTGCGATGGCCTGGCGAGCTGTCCAGGGTGTACTCTGCCCTCGCCCAGAGTCAGCTGAGATGGGCGCCAGCCTCCCTGCGACCCTAATTAGAAATAAGCGGTTCAGAAAATGAATGAATGAAAGATTAATATGCACAAATTATATTTATATAATATCATATTATACTACATCATTGGCTGCTTATGCCCTATGACATGAGTACCATTTTTACTGTGAGAAGTTAGTATCCTGGCAGCCAAAATTAGACTGGCCCCTAACCTAATAGCCTTAGCATCTGTCCACTCCTGAATAAGTAACAAAGCACACATCAGCGTGTATAATCTTGGTATGTATTGGGGTGCTTTAAACTTTTCGCTTATTTTGCAGAGGGATTCAGGTACCTCAGCTGGCCAAGCCACTCCAGGGGAGTGGTCAACTGCTGGTGTTTCCAGTGAGCAGCTGAGCCTCGAGTTGCACCAGGTGGAAAGAGAGATCGGCATGAGGACACGCGAGATGGCCATGGTAAATACGGTTATGTGGACCGGACCTTGATGTTTCTCTAAGCATTACAAAGATGTACTTAAGGGATTGGATACCGGCAGAGTGATGGCTGATTCGGCTCTCAAGGTTCTAAATGTTTGGGTGCTTTTGATTGGCTTTGGATTGTCTTAAAAAGACCAAGCAGTTACTGTTACACAGAGTGTATTTAGAACGGCTGTGTTGTCGAAAATTATCCTTAGCTTTGGGAAAAGAGTGTAAGATACTTAGTTCATGGAAGAGTTTAAAGAGGGTTAGGATCACAGATTTGTGGCAGAAAAGGCAGATCGCACCAGTGTTACTCAGGGACTGGTCCTCAAAGATGAACGAGACTACAGAATTCTAGATTATTCATGTTTCTTGTGTTGTGCTTTCAATTTGATCTGATCTACTTTTTCAATCTGATCTGATCTACTTTGATCAAATTTTTGTGTTGCAGGAGGCAGCTGGCATGAAATACCAGCTGGTTGCAGGAAGTGAGAACGGACAAAGCGAGCACAACTTGCAGCGGGAAGATCACCACCTAGCCCTCAGGTCAGATACTGGAGATGTTTTGAAACATGTGTACGCTGCTGTCCTGTGATGAGCTAATGAGATGATTGCATGAGTGTAGAGGAGAGCTGTGGAGCTTTATTTTAATGCAAATATCATTTGATTCCTGATCTGTTTTGTAGTGAGGGATCAAACGGTTCCAGTTCTGTGGTGCAAGACTGTGGTTTGGGCAGCACCAGCATGTCATCCTTGACCAGCAAGACCTCCTCACTCAGCCTGTCATCTGAACTGGTGGGCAGCAGCCCAGATTTGACCAAGAATGGGGTGGCTCACGCATGCTCATAATTTAACTACAGTGAGACGCTACCATATGAGCTACCATCTCTCTCGACTTTCTCTATTTTTAATTCTATTCTCTCTCGACTCTCTCTCTCGAAAGTTGTATCAAGTTACCTGCAATTCACAGATGCTGCAATACACCACCAACCATCCATTACTTAGTTATTTAAAATAGTCCACTCATATTGGGTCACATATTCTTTCTTTACCCCCACAGTATTGGGATGTTGAGCGTTCCATATATTCAATGCGTTCAGCTGCATTTGCAACCGCTGATCATAAAATAATAGAAAATGATGAGTCATACTTGCCTCGCAAACACCTATAGGATTTTTACAGGAGTAAGGAATAAGCAGTATCTGCCATATGCTGTGTGTGTGTGTGTGTGTGTGTGTGTGTGTGTGTGTGTGTGTGTGTGTGTATGGGTGTGTATAATTTTTTTCCTCTTCTGTGAATTAATTTCTTTTCCTATGATAAATTCTTTCACTGCCTTAAAAACCAGAGCTTTCAAGAAACATTATATGAATGTGTTTACTTGCAAGTCTAAACAGTAATATCAATAATGAGAAATAGTACTCGCACGTAATAGACTCCGACTACATTCTTAGTAGTTATGTTATCATTCATAAAGCTAACTTTATGTTTGACGTTTACACTGTGCACACCTCTTTTGTGAAACTTCTTACAAGTTCTGTAGGCGCCTCCTGCCATGCTGCATATTCTACACGTTCAAAATTGATGGACATGAACATCACCTGTTCGATATAGCTGCAGCACACCCCCACCCCACCGCCCCAAACTAGACTGTTATTTTGAGTTGAATCTAGTATTGTTGCTCCCCAGTTTCATGTAGAAATGGTCAGTGTTCAAGCATTGGGACTTTGCTCAGTTTCTTCTCCCAGTAAAACATTACTCAGGTCTCGCCCACACGTATACAGATTTATTTTTGTGTCCACTAGAAAATGCTGACAGTGAAAATGAAGCTTTTAGAAAACATGCTCGATGGTGAAGAAATGTTAACATTTCACTCTCTTCCTGTTGGAAACATTTCTGTTGTAGATTTGTGTACGGTATGAAAGCCCTAGGGCTGTTTTTAGAATGTCTTCTGACCACGGTAATGTGTGCTCTCTGATTTATTTGATGTCTTTTCAAATTAATTTAGTCTTATTTTTAATATCATGCCCTGTATGATTGCTGTTGTATGGCTCCCGAATCCACCGCTTAGCGCTACAATTCCATACTCTGAGAATTAGGATAAGATTTTGGTAAGCCCTTTGTGTTTGAGTCAACATTAAGCAATAATTCCACTTTGTTGGTCTATTCATATAAATTCTTGTGTTTGTCAGGGCTTTATTTGTTTTGGAAGTTTGGGTCATGCTTGTATTTTTCCACATGTTGTTTACGTTCGCAGTTAGTACGCAGCTCTTGCGTTTATTCCTGATGCCACGATCACTGCACAGGTGTGTCCCGTATGAGCATTAAAATATTATTGTTCTATTTATTTGGACAGAGATACACGGTTTGTTGTCTTAAAAACATCTGTATACGTGTGAATTGAGCCTCAGTCTTGTGTCCTGTGTAATTCCTGCCAAACAGCTAGGCATGCCTGTGAACAGATGGGACAGACAGTCCAGGATTTGTGTTCTTTCACACTTCCACTCCTTGTTAGCTCAGTTTGAAGTTTGTGACATCACTGACATCATTCTTCCATGCTGAAAACAAAATTGCACTCTTGCACTGACCTCCAAAATCTGTTTGTGTTCCTGGAGAAAAACAGCCAAATTTGTACTATTTTATTTGGCTATAAAGATTACTCTTATTTTCCAGAAGCTGAGCTTCACTAACCGTACTTAGCTTCATCAGAGGTGGTCAGAAACAGATATAAAGCATGTGTAGGGTCAGAAAGCCACTCATCACTTGTAGCCAATTGCACTTGTTTTTACTTTAATTTTTTTTAAGCTCACATTCTAACATACCTCTCAGCTTTAATGTGTTTTAACCAGGGATATTTACATGTTTCATCCTGAGGATGGAAAAAAGCCTAAGAGACAAAGTGAAAGGAGACATTCTGTTTTATGAATGTTTATATATCTATATATGCTGTTTCAGGGAAAACTGTGATCTGCATACAGATCTTCAGAGTTAGAAAAGGAATTTAGGAAATAGCGCCTTACAGTCAGGGTGCTGCTGTGGTGTGTTTAAAAAAAACAAACAAACAAAAAAAACAACCCACCACTGGCTTATTAAGGACATGCCAGTTCTAGAAAGGTTGAGATGATATACTGTTCAGATCACCTCTGATTGGACCTTAACCAATTTGTTGTTGTTTACTTGAACCATTTTTTGTTGTTGTTGTTGTTGTTGTGGTTTTTAACTTCTGTGAAGTTGCTGTTGTCATTGGCATGTTAATGATTTCTCCAGGAAGCCACAGTGAGGGGTTCAGAGCAGATGCACCTTGTACTGTCAGGTTTTTTGTTATTTTGTTTCCCAAATCCAGGCCAGGACTAAGAATCACTACCTAGTGTGGAGCTCATTTACTGTATGTACTTTTTTCCCCAAAATATTCTGAGAAGGTTCAGGCGATATCACAGAGAAGAGCTTGTACCACTTTCCAGATATGGTTTGTTTGGAGATGAAACAAGTAACCTGATGAAATGATCTGAATTGTTTAAAATACACACAACAACTATTGGACTTTAGAAGCATTTTATAACTGAAAAAAGAAATAAATGTGATATTACATATATACATACAGCATTATTCAGCTTTTATGAGCCTTCAGTATTCACAGTAAAAATAAGAAAAAAATAGGGTTTGCGTGGCAGAAATGTATCAATACAATGTTAAAGTTTAAAATGTTTACATTGAGAGTGTATAGCAGTCATTAACTACAACAAGAGGGAACATTTAAAAGTCAGTACAAAATTGGAAGCAATAGCAATGTTTAAAGTATTGACACCTGAAATATTAAGGTTACTGATAAGACGCCACCACGCCATGAACTAGATCCTCTGAGGGATCCTGAATGCATTTGGCTTAAGAAACTGAATTACTGAGTTCTGAAACCATGAAACTGTTTGAATACTTGCACCCAAAGTGGGCAAATCGTAAATGAGTGAGAAAGTAAAAACTCCTGTTCATGTAAAGCAACATTATTCCAAGCTAGTTAGCTTAAGCGCATTAAGACAGATGGAGCGAAACAGTTATCCTCTTACAAAGTCTCTAATGTAGCACATTGTGTTTACAGCATCAAGAAAACCTCAGCAAGTCACTGGTCAATATATTTTGTGAAAATTAGCTTTACGCCCTCGTGTTCCATTGTCTTTAGTTTCTCTCTGTATGCTTAACCCAGAGGTGAACGTGTAGTAAACATGTCGGCTTTGTGTGGGACTTTATTTTGCTCGGTGTCAGTGTTTCCTGATTTTATAAAGATGGGTGCATGCTGTGCAGCTCACACTTTGAGTAGCATGCTGAGGTTGAAGTGATTTGTCCACACAGCAACTTGCTGCCAGGTTTGCAGGAAACCGATTTGTCCACATTGGTACCCAGATTTTATTTTATTTATCTATTTTTTTTGTTAGTCAGCAATACTGCAGTATGTTAACATGTATGTATGTGTTTAATATATAGTAAGCATCACCAGAGCATTGATTTTCTGAGAATAAGGATGTTCTGTAGCATCAGTTACAACCACCACTCACTGGTAGTGTGCACAGATTGCTTTAGTACAAACACTTTCCTTTTATTCTTCTATTATATAGACTTAACACCTCTTGTGTTTCTACACTCTGAATGGCTCTTTAATGGCCATTCTGTGCTGCGTCAAATAACACCTATTTGGTGTCCAGTCTTCTTTAACAGTTGCTATTTTTTGCTTGTGCAAGCGCTTATGACGTTATATACATTAATGCAGTGGATATGAACATTAGCCCATACTGTAGAGATTTTGAGATATTATGTGGAGCCACTTTTGCACGCTTTCAATACATTTGCATGTTGCCATGTTGGGGGAAAATGAAACTTTTGTTCAGCGCCTGAGAGGGAACCACAGTGCCTTGCACTTTTATGTTGCATCATCAGCCAGTGTGATTGTTCATCTGACTGACAATCTGCTTTTCAGAAAAATGTTTCTAAAGGTGAGTTCACAAGAAGTCCATTTACGATTTTTGATTTGTCCTCATGCATAAAGACAAACCACAAAATGGTGTCTGTAGGGCTGAAAATGTCATGAAAACAACGTCATTGGTCAGCAATATGGTGAAAGATAAGAGTAGGTAAACATCAGAAAAATCACCCATGAATGGAATATACTGGGTTTGTGTTAAATAAAGGATTAGTTCAAGATATTAAACAACAAATGTAAACATTGTGTTTGATCCTGCGTTTCTCATCTGCACATCTTCAAAAAACCAATGCATTACTCTGGCCTGGTGATTTTCTTATGCATCTGTATGCGTGTGCGCGTTTCTGTACTTTCTCATTGTTGTGCAAAATTTGAATTTGAGACTGGTTTGTATTTGTTTCCTTACATGAAACGCTGTGATAAACTAGTCTCTCACTCAGAAGGGCTCCAGTTACTGACCTGCTGAAGGAAGTGATCAGTCATTTAAACACTGTTCAGCTGGTTAACTATTGTTGCAAAGCAACATCCACATTCAGCCTCCCATCAGGCAGTGGGAGAAACACCTTAATTGTAAATCGGGGGGGAAGAGAGCGACCATGATTTACCCATTGAAGTGTCATGTCTTGTATCTAATCAGTAACCAGTTAAACATCTTTTTGTGTGTGTGTGTGTAGAGAAATGTAAATGATCACATTTTGTGTAGTTTTCATTCTGATCTTTTTAAAAATTTGTGATAGTTTTAAATGTACAGTAAAGCAAGCTGACATAGGATTTTTTTTATATACACTTGGACAAAAAGTGGGTGGGGCTTCCATGTGGAGCGATGAGTAAGTGTTAAACGAAGTTGAGTGTCAGGCACACATTAAGAGATGCTCAGGAAAGACTCCTCACTGTCGCATCACCACACTGCAGTTAGTGTTAAGCTCATAAACATAGGATGATGTTTCAAAATAGATGATCATGTACGAGTCCCGATGGGAGTGTTTGACTTTTTCTTTTTGTTCACGCTGAACATATTCATTGCTTGCAGTCATTTGTTTCTTGTTTTTTGTTTTTTCCCCCCATTGCATCTAGTTGGTATTGCATTTATGTTTGTGGTTTTTTTTTTTTTTTGTAAATCCTAACCTTGGGAAAATGTAATTGCTTTTGATGATTACTCTCAGGTTAGCTCATAAAAGATTACATAAATTAAGGTACATCAACTGCAAAACAAGTTAAAATTTAAGGTTTTCTTTTTTTAATATATATTATACTCCATTAAGGAATGTTTAGAACTATTTCTCCAATGTGGATTTAGCTGTTAAGTCTTTTTTTCCTTTGTTAAAAATTCACTGTGTGAAATTTTGGATTGCATTTTTGTATAATACAATTGCTTTCCTTCATGGAATGGGGAAGGGAGGAAACTGACTGGAAGGCTGAATAAGATAAAATAAAACAAAATTATTTAAAAGTGTAACTTAATGTGCAACAATAATTCTGTACTGGCAGGGATTGTGATTAAATGATATTGGAAACAGATTCTGTTCCTGTGTGCATTTCGTAGAATTCTCACTACACCGACATTGTTACTACACAAAAAACATTACCGCGCCAGCACCATTAGGAGTACACCAACACATTACATGAATAACACTTACTCTTAGTAACAGCTTAGTAAATACATTAATTTATTACCAGCAGTCTGCGATGGCCTGGCGAGCTGTCCAGGGTGTACCCCGCCCTCGCCCGGAGTCGGCTGAGATGGGCGCCAGCCCCC
>JBCNYG010000002.1:21045494-21056001 GCA_039654305.1 Porochilus rendahli | reverse complement strand
CTGCGATGGCCTGGCGAGCTGTCCAGGGTGTACCCCGCCCTCGCCCGGAGTCGGCTGAGATGGGCGCCAGCCCCCCGTGACCCTAATTAGGAATAAGCGGTTCAGAAAATGAATGAATGAATGAATTACCAGCAGTGTCAATGATACTATGCTGCACCGACGTGGGCTGTTTCTCTTTTTCTTTCATAACTAATTATGCTTAAATATTTAAGCCATGTTCTCTGGAAAAAATACACTAAGATCTTTTTAATTCATTGTTTGGATGTTGTTTTGGTTAAAAAAGCAAATTGTCTTAGCACACATTCCTGAATGTTGGCACCCAAGTTCCTACCAAAGAGTGAACAGCCAATCAAAAAAGTTAAAGTTTATGGTTTATGATTTTATGTTATACCAGTAAAACTATTACACCAAATCACTTAACACCACCAATATGTTTACCAGTAAACCTGTCACTGTATCAATTGTTAAAATACCAGTAACTCATCACTGTACCAATTTTATACTTCAACAATAACAGTTTTATACCTATAGCACAACTGCAGCACTAGGAACTTTACTATACCAGTGAATCTAGTCCTATGTCCATACTATTTCCATTCCAATACAATTACCACAGTATAACTGTACCACTGATTTCACTATAACATTACCACACCAAGAACAATCACTAGAATATTAGTTTCATATCACAGACGTGAAAGTGCTTCAATGCTGTCAGCCACGTGACAATCATTTTATGGCTCCTGTTCAAATGTATTACTTTTTGTCAGTGTCCTGGATGAGGCACCATTTCAATTTAATTCAGCTCAATTCAGTTTTATTTTTATAGCACTTTTTACTACTGATATTGTGACAAAAATAGCTTTACAAAGTAAAAACATATTTGGCAAAGATATAAACATTTCCCTATAAAAACAACTAATCCTTAACGAGCAAGCCCACGGCAACGGTGGCAAGGAAAAACACCCTCAGTCCACAAGAGGAAGGAAACTCAGAACCACCAGACTCAAAAACGTAACCCATCCTCAATTTCATGAGACCAGATCAAAATACAAACCATGTAGCAGAAACTTTATAGTTTAACATGAAGTCTAGCTGATTATCTTATAGCTGTAATGGTAATTCTGGTAATGTAAAATTAATGGTAGTTCTAAATCATTTTAGTAAAAGTATAGTAACCCCATTTCAGAGGTGAAAACACTGGGTTAAAAAAAAAAAAGCAAATAAAAAAATAGTTCTTGAATTATTTTGGAGAATTTACAGAAGGCTGTTTTAGCCTCACTTCAGGAAAAGAGACGTGCTGATCATTAGCTCAAAGGTTGCGTTGAGTAAACTGTTCAAGCCGTGTTGCTCTGTGGGACACTGACCTGTTTGGCTGTGTTAGATTTGATGCTTTAGTGTTGAGAAGTGTCGCCTGAAAATCTGCTCTCTTAGACAGGATCGTAACAGGTAAGACGAGCTTCTGCATGTTTATCCTAAATGCCGAGCTTGTTCTTTTTGTTTCTCTACCGATGTATACGTGTGACTCAGATGAATACGGTCATTTTACAAGTGTCACTGAAGTGTATATATTTTCTGTATAATCTCTTTTTTTTGTTTAAGGCTAATGTTGCACTACTTAACAAGGGTCTGGATTCATATAAAAAAAAAAAAGTAAGGTCATGCACCCTTGTATTATTTCATATTGAACGTAATGCGTAAAAAGACAGGACGTTGTCATATTGAGATTTCATCTAATTTGCCAACAGAATAACCTTTAATCACATATACAAGTACAGTTCAGTGACGATCGCTTCTTTGCATCCGAGGTTGTTTTTAAGCTGGGGTCAGAGTGCAGGGTGAATCCTGATATGACTGGCTTGGAGCCAAAAGGGTTAATGCATGGAGGTTGTTGTATCTTAAACTCATGACCTTCGGATCAGTAGCCCAGAGGCTTTAACCACTGAGTCACCACTGCCCATAGAGTGACCTTTAGGTTTAAACGAATCGTTAATCAGGCATAAACCTTTGTACTGACCCAAGCAAAGCAGAAAATTGGGAACAAACCAGACCTAAAGCCAACAAAAAAAAAAAAAAGAAAAATGATAGAAAGACAGAAAGAAAACATTGCTTTGTAAGTCATGCCTAAATCTCTCATTTCCTGAACCGCTTTTGGGGAGGCTGGAGACCATCTCAGCTGACACTGGGCAAAGGTGGGGTACTCACTGAACAGCTCGCCCGACTGTTGCAGGGCCAAAATACACACAAGCATTCACACGCACATACACACCTGAAGTTCAGGGCTCAGGTGTTTCAGTGTGGAGTTAACATGCGCTCCCTGTGCTGGCTTGGTTTTCCTCTGGGTATTCCGGTTTTCTCCCATAGTCTGTTCCAAATTGCCTCTTGATTCACGTGTGAATGGTTGTGAATGTTATAGCCCTGTGATGAAATGTTCATGCTGTACCCCACCTTCACTCAGAGTTGGCTGAGATCAGCTCCAGCCTCCCCGTGACCCTAATAGGAGTAAGCGGCTCGGTGAATGAATGAATGAATGAGTTTGCAGTGAGAATGCTGCAAAATCAAAAACAAAACATCCAGTGAGTTGCGGTCCTGCAGACAGAATAGCTTTGCTGATGAGAAAGGTGAGAGGAGAACGGTCAGATTGGTTCAAACTCAAACTTAAATATCTATTTGTTAAAACCAGATGGGCTTCAAAAGTCCACATTGGTTTCCCTCGTCTCACCAGCTTCAAACACATCCAAACATTGCCCGGCCATCTCCCAATCTTGGACCATCTAAGACTGCGCCTGCTGTAGCCTCAGAGATCTTTCTAATAAAATAGTCAGTAGTGCATGAACCCCGCATGCCCCGGGCACAGGTTTGCGTGTGTAAGGATGGGTTAAAGTGTGTGAAGTGTCTACTCACAACTTCCTGTGGTTCAGCCACCAAAACACGTTCTACCCACCTTCGGGAGAAATACACATGCAACAAACCAAAGAAACCTGATTAACCACATTGTTAGGCTGAAAAAAATTTGTTAGAATAACACCCTTGTGTTTTTATTCAATAACAGCCTTAATCCTATACAGCGTGGAGCATACATGGGACACAGAAGTATGTTGTAGGAGATCAACTCCTCCTGGACAGGATGGTAGTCTATTACAGGTTCCTTCCCAGAATGTTTACTGGTACCCACTGATACTGACCGGAAGCACACTTGTGACTGTCCTTGCCCAGGGGTCTTAGCGAGTGATTTGAGCCCACAACGCCTCAGTCATAAGCACGGCACTGCACTAGTAAAAACACCGGGTACTACTGGTAGGCACTAACTAAGAGTTAAATGATCAATTTAATCTGTAGAAGCTGGGCAGAAAAATACTGTTCCTCAGGACGACTGGTTCCTTCTGAGTGTCAGATTTTATGTCCAAAACAGTTTAAAATAAGGATTAATAATCGTTCTGCGTGCTAAAATTAAATTTACTAATTTATGCATATCTTAAATCATGTACATGAGTGACATCATGCAGAATTAAGTCCCTTAGAGCAACAGAGGGCGAGGTCCATTTTGGGTGATTTTCATGAGAGTGCATTAAAGATTTAAGGCTATAAAAATCAGTCTGATTCAAATTTCAGTGCCTTCAGTCTAACTATCTGTTAGAAACTTTTTTAATGCCCAAATAGCTGTGTTGCTGGTACTTCAGCATTTTGACAAAAAATGTGATTTTGGACTTAGAAGAATTGTAACTACGGAGCCCCTAAAGGGACATGGGGGGGAAAAAAAGGTTAGGTTTCACGTGCGCACGAGAAACCTTAGGTAACTGGTGCGCCCGTGAAACGTTCTCGTGCGCATGCGAAACTACAGAACCCCTAAAGGGACATGGAAACAAAAAAAAGATTGGTTTCTCGTGAGCCCGAGAAACCTATATTTTTTTTTCCATGTCCCTTCAGGGGCTCTGTATGCAACAAACCTTGGTTGTAAATATTTTTCTCAGTGCAATCGTAGTCTTAGTCCAAAAGTCCAGCAATATTACGAAAACATTCAGTTTAATACTAACAAGCAGATGCAGTGGTGTCCTAGCTAGAGTAATACTCACTTTCCGAGTCCTGTATTAACTCAAGAAGCTCTTCTTCAAGGTATGTTTTTCCTAGATGTGGAGGCTTCACACATGGGTGCCGCCATCTTGGATTTTGGACTTGGCCCACTGTTGCACTAGTACATCACTGAAATAGCTAAGAGCAATAGTGAAGTGTCCCCTACATGTCAAAATTGGAACTCTACCTGGATTTAGACCAGGATTCATCTGAAAGTTTGAATTTCTCTCTATTCACTTCTGTACTTAACTCAAAACTGACATAAACGGACTTGGCCCACTGTGGCTCTAAAGGGCTCAATTACAAATGCTGAAGTCATTTTATCTCACATAGATATAAATAGATATATGATAAACTGTTGTTATGAACATGAATTCTGAACATGAATGAACTGTTGTTCATGAATATGAATCATTCCAGTTTTATTATTCACTAATGCCACGGATTCCCGAGTGCAAACAGAGTCTCAGTAGTGAATTTGGTTTGGTATCCACGATAGGCCTCGAATACAGAGAATCTATAAAAGTTATTTGTGATTCTGATTATTTATTGTCCTAAAAATCAATTTGTGCTGAATATTTTAAACGTCTTCATACATCCTCGCTTCTTCATAGATCAGAATGAAGTGGGTGGTGTGTGTAGGAGTTTCCTGGATCATCTCCATCTCTATAGTTCATGCAGCCATCGATGTCTGCAGCCTGAAACCCAAAGATCTGCCCCTGGAGCCGTTGTGTATATACCGTAACCCAGATGATAACCAAGAAGCACCGGCCGAGACCCCTGAGAAGATCCCTGGGTCCACCAACCCTCGAGTGTGGGAGCTGTCCAAAGCTAACGGGCGCTTTGCAATTTCTCTCTATAAGCAGCTCTCTAAAGGCAAGCCTGAGGATGCAAATATCTTCATGTCCCCGCTCAGCATCTCAACAGCCTTTGCTATGACGAAACTGGGGGCTTGCAACAGGACGCTGGAGCAGATCATGAAAGTAAGGCAGCAAGATCATATGCAGCACTTAACATTTGCATTCAAACAAACCATAAAACACAAATATACATTTCATATCCGGAACCACTTTATCCTTTACTACGGTCGCAGGGAGGCTGAAACCCATTCCAGCCAACTCCAGGCGAAGGCGGGTTACACCCTGAACAGCTTGACAGACCACTGCAGGGCCATATAGAATCTAAGAAAATTCAGGAAATGTTTTTCCGTGATCAGGCTTTTACAAAATGATTTCTAACACCTGGCTGTGAAACTAATCAAAATCTCAAAAACACTGACAAACCCTCTCCACCCTCCAGCATAAAGGGTGTCCATTTCCTTTAAGGAAAGAGGGTGGAACGTTGCAGCACTGCTCTGATTAGGAGTGGAGTTCAATTTAAGGTCACAGGAAAGAGCAAAGAACTCCTATAGCGCTGTGGGGTTCTCCATCGTAGCTGGTCACAAAGTGTTGAGCGATTTTCATAACCACAGTTTCATAGCATATATTGATTCATAGCATAATCAATCAAGTAAAATATATATATATATTTTTTTAGCAATGATGTTTCTCAGGAAGTAAAAGTCACAACCTCACATCCACATGCCTCCATTACAGGTGTTTGAGTTCGACACAATTAAGGAAAAGACGTCAGATGAGGTTCACTTTTTCTTCGCCAAGCTGAACTGCCGTCTCTATCGTAAAACCCACAGCTCTGTGGAACTGGTTTCTGCCAACCGTCTGTTCGGAGAGAAAACCTTCGAGTTCAATGAGAACTATCAGAACATCAGTGAGATGGTCTATGGGGCCAAGCTCCTGCCTCTCAACTTTAAGGTCTTTAACGCTTCATAAACCACCTGAGAGAAGAGAAAGAATTGTCTCCTTTTTCCTGTGTTGATCAGTCTTGGTTCCTTCCTGCAGGAGAAACCGGAACCTTCTAGGCAGAAAATCAATCAGTGGATTTCTGAGAAGACCAGATATAGAATAAACAACACTTTGCCTGAGGGCACAATAGATGCAAATACCATTCTGGTGCTGGTGAATACCATCTACTTTAAGGTAGGACTAACAGTAAGGATTCAGTGAAAGGAAAAGCTTTTACCCTCCTGTTACACCAAGAATATGCATTTTCATTACTGGATGGTTTTTAATATCATCTACAAATTGCGATCTGCTGAAGTGTGTTTGAAGGTTGCATTAGCCTGTTTGTAAAGGCCACTGTTTGCAGTTTGCTTCATTTTTGCAAGTGTGTGAAATTGCAAGGATACGTTGTAGACAGATCGGTTCTTATAAAACAGGATAATGGCAAAAATAAGAGTATACAGATATTAAACTAACAAATCAGATGTGAAATAGTGAACGCCTGAATAAAATATGGCTATACACATCTGCACATCATACTAAATTACTTATTGGTACACTTAATGCACAAGACTTCTGCATGAACTGGAGGTAACACTTAGTGGGTTGGGGAAGGAAAGCATTTTTTAGTACTGTTTTTTTAATACCTGTAAAGGTTTGAAAACTAAAACACTGTGGTGACCTTAGCCATGAATGAATAATGGATTATGCTTCTTTTTTCACTCTGCTGTGAAACAGCCATGATTATTCATTTCAGATGCTCTTTCTTGAAGCAGGAGGTAAGGCCTTTGACGACGAAATGTTTCCACCAGTGATTTACTCAAAGATACTCAATGATCCGGAACAGCATTCTGATCCTTCAATTATTAAATAATTCGGACTAGGAGTTTCACTTTAGAATGTCAAGCAAGTTAATTTTTCATGTGCTTCAGTCGAGTGTACCTTCAACCCGATGACATCCAGATACTCGCTCAACAAGTCAGGAAGTAATGTCACTCTGTGGCAATGCAGTTGCCGTACTTGTCATCAGCATCCGGCTAGCGGGAGATTTGTAATTTCAAATGCAACGTTTCAAAGAGAACGCACCAAACATTACCAAACACAGACTTTTTGTCTCAGTCATGATGCAATCAACTCAGCATCTGCGCTTCAGCACCTCATGCCACATGAAGGGGCCTGACTAAAGGGGGATCCTTTCTGGTATCGAAAGCAGTTCTGTGCCGCTGATTAGTGTCGAAATCTGGTACAAGATCCCTCTTTTTCCTCGTCTGCCTGTGCACGCTGTCAGTACGGGTAGGGATAATTTTAGCTCTGCGCTCACTGCTAGTAGGAGAATAAAGTGCACCCAAATTGGGCTGATTTCTAGTTTTTTGACAATCAGCACAGCTAAGTGATTTTACTGCTTACTGCAGTTTCATCTGTGATTACTTGAAGTGCTCTCAAATTGTGATGAGAACTTCTTGGTTAGAAAACTTGAAGACTCAAATAATGAAAGAGTGTTGAGCACGAGATTGAATGAGGAATCATTTTCACATATGTATTGGCAGTCCTGACTTTAACCCTACTGAAATTTTTTGGGATGTGCTGGAGAAGACATAACGGAGTGGTAAAATTGTTACCTCATCAATTCAAGGCATTGACGAAAAATGTACCCCACTCTGGATGGAAATAAATGTGATGGTGCTTAAGTTGACTGAAACAACGACATGGAGATTACATGCTGAGATCAAGGCCAAAGGCTCTCCAAGAAAACCTCAGTGTGTGTGACTTTGTTTTTGGTCCACAACTGATGCATCCGTTCACAAACCTGATAACAAGCTTCGAAATAGAACTAGAATTCACAGGTACAATACAGTATGTCGTCGTTCAAGTCCCGTGGTAAACAAGTGAGATGATCTGCCCCAGAAATGCATGTTTTGCAATTTGGGGTTTGTGACACACATCAATATTCTAATAGCGAAAGATATTCATTCTGAACTCCACTTCCTGCTACATCCTTTTTCTTTTACATTCCTGCCGAAACTGTTCACCAACAACTTCAGGGAAGCAAACACAATCATCTACATTTACAGTATTCGGAAAATACACTTATCTTATGTCATTTATACAACTGAGCAATTGAAGGTTAATGGCCTTGCTTAAGGGCCCAACAGTGGCAGCTTGGTACTGAAGCTTGAACTCCCAACCTTCCAATCATTAACCCAGAGCCTTAACCACTCATTTATTTTATTGGCATTTTTTTCTAGCAGAGAGGCATCTGGTTTTTGGTTTCGATGGGTCGTTTGATGTGTAGTGCACTGGACATGCAACCATATTTCAGAAGCCAAGTAACAAAACCGTGGTAACTGACGTACACTCAGGACAACAAATATCAACAAACACCAACATAGGTTTACTGAAGGTGACAAATTGCTGCCAGAGTAAACGAGATAAGAGTGTAGGGAGTGACAGAAAGGGAATTTTATTTACAGTTAACTGTAACAGTAATTCAAAGTAACTGGTCTTCTTTAAGGCTTTTATCGTCAGCCTGATCAACTCCGGCGACATCATGAATCTCACTAAATTTACTCATATCACATCACTACTGCACAGTGGCCTTTTATTTCAAACTTAACTTTGTTGCTATGTGATGTAATGTTATACACAATCCAGGGCCAGTGGAAGCATAAGTTTAACAGACTTGATACAGCCGAGTCCAAATTCCATGTCAGCAGCACACACAGCTGCGCGGTGCAGATGATGTACCAGGAAAACACTTACAGCTATGGAAACTTCCCAGAAGACAAGGTGCAGGTACTCGAGATGTTCTTCATTGGAGAAGGCCTTTCAATGCTGATTGTATTACCAGACAAGGGTGTAAATATGGCTGAGGTACATTTTTGCAGTTCTCATTACAAAAAAGCTTTTACAGAATTTTTGGCTGCAAAAGAAACGTACTGACGTGCTACACCTGTATTTATATGTATCTAATACAGGTGGAGCAGAATTTGACCCTTAAAAAACTCAATGACTGGGTGAACAACATGAAACAAAAAACAGTCAGTGTTCAATTCCCACGTTTCCGTGTAGAGGATGACTTTAGTCTCAAGGACAAACTTCAGGCTATGGGCCTCCATGATATCTTCGATCCAGGGAACTCCAGTCTACCAGGTAACCCGTCTTTGGTTCTTAACTTCACAAGCCATACATAACTATAACTGCATAACCAGGTATGAGAATAGTGTTCTCTTGCTGGAATCTGTTTTCAGGCATGGTCGCGAACAATCAGAATGATCTTTATGTCAGTGATGCCATCCACAAAGCTTTTCTTGAAGTAAGTTCCTCTTTCGTACGTATTAGGAAAATTAAATCATTCACACATTCATGTTGAAACACGGTCTCTTTTCACAAGCTGCAGAGGACCACATTACAATCACGGAATAAAGAAACTACACCCTCCTTCTACACTTGATTTATCAGGGCCTCGATAACAATAGTGTGGTTCTCACCTATTACTATAGATAAACAAACAAACCTCAGGTAACGAACAAAACAAACAAACAACCCACACAACAGATTTCTAAATGAAGCCAGGCAGGAGAAAATAAGGACGCCAGTCCTACTTTCACAATTATTAGCATGTCATTAGCAGCCAGATGTTACGAATCATCATAGCAAAAACGGTCCTGGGTTCGAGTTTCAGGCTCTGGTGTTACTGTGTGGAGTTTGCGTGTGCTCCTTTTACTTGCATGGGTTTCTTTCAGGTACACGGTTTACCACCCACAGCCCAAAAACATGCACATTAGGCATATTTGCTGTTCCAAACTGACCCTAGGTGTGAGTGTGAGTGGATATGTGCGTGTGTGTTTTGCCCTGCAATGGTCTGGCGAGTTGTTCAGGAAGTTCATCGCCTTCGCCCAGAGTCGGCTGTGATAGGCCAACCTGGAGAAAGACTTTGCATACTGGAAGCATGTCCTTTGGTCAGATAAGATGAAACGTAAGCTCTTTGTTAAGACGTAGGAGGAGTATAAGCCTGGGATTCCTCAGAAGACATGTCTAGGACTTAGAAATGACTGAATACTGGGGTTTTTTGCATACCCAAAAAGGATACACAACAGCCTATTAGCATCAGGGGGGCTAATAATTTTGACCCTGGTAGTTTTGTGAAGTAATTTTGTTGCAGTGTGCAAATTATATTATAATGTAAGCATCAAAAATAAAACAATGCTGTTTAGAAATACTGCACTGGAAATTCCATGCTTCCACTTGGTTTGTCCAAAAATACTTACAAATTACTTTGTTTCTGGACTAAGTTAATTAGAAAAAAAGAGTGAATGGGGGAGGGAAGATACAGATAAAAAATAACAGAAGAGGGATTAATAAACAAATTATTTACACTTCTTTAACCTTTAATGCCTAACAGCATCCTGACCACCCCTACCCACACCCACTCCCTATCCTTACCCACACCCACTCCCTACCCCTACACACACCCAGAGAGAGGGAGAAGGAAAATGCTGAATGTTTTGAGAATATGCAGAACATTCATTCATTTATTTTCTGAACCGCTTATTCCTAATTAGGGTCGCGGGGAGGCTGGCGCCCATCTCAGCCGACTC
>JBCNYG010000002.1:21023863-21042928 GCA_039654305.1 Porochilus rendahli | reverse complement strand
TATATAAATCTATATATAAAAAAATGGTGTGTGTACCTTTATCCTTTTTTCTAGGTCAATGAAGAGGGCAGTGAGGCTGCAGCGGTTACTAGTATCATCTTCTTTGGTCGTTCCCTCAACCCAAACCGTGAAATGTTCGTAGCTGATCGGCCTTTCCTGATCTTTATCCGCGAAACCACGATCAACACGCTGATCTTCGCAGGCCGTGTGGCAAATCCCTGCTCAGACAGATAAGGAGATATAGATTCACTCGTTTATTTACAAGGAGTGAGAAAAAGACAGAGGAAGATTAGGAAGAAGAGCTCAATGATGGTGTTATTATTCTCTTCCATCAGGTGGTATGATTGTGTTCCATTTCAATATAAATAAATAAATACAAATACAACCTTGTGTACTGTATTACTGCATTATATAAATAGTAAGTTCAAACATCCTGACTATACCATAGTGAACTTGCTAAATATGGAGAGCACTGATGAGATGAATGAGAGCTTTTCTCTTGTTCTAATTAAACTGAAAACTAAAAATTTATATATCTCAAAAGATATCCTTTGTTTTTAACCAATTTTGATTTCAGGGAATCAGCATACAATTTAAAGACCATAACTGCTTGTTTGTGTATAATAAAAAACAGGCAATACAACAAAAAGTCATAAGACAACAGAACAAATGCAGAACACATTATTTACTCACCCAAACTTTCCCCAGGGTCAGCTGAGATAGGTTCCAGCTTCCCTACAACTCTAATATAAGTGAGCAGTTCAACAAATGACTGAGTGAGAGAGCGTAAATGGGACTTACCCACAACTTTACACACTCCACCCACTTTTGTTGTCTCATGGCCTGCATTTGATTTTATGATGTAATAAAATTGATGTACAGTACTCTGCAAAAGTCTTGGGCACATGTACAGAAAAACTACAGAGCAAATAGGCTTTCAAAAATAATGAAATTAAATGTTTCTACATGAATAAAGAACAGTGGACAGTATTAAATGTACCAGTCAGTATTTGATGTGATAACCATTGCTTAAAAAAATAATACTGGTAAACTCAAGTAAAATGTGTCCCATGATGGTCTGGCGGGCTGTTTAGAGGAGCCCACCTTCACTCGGCTGAGATGGGCACCAGCCTCATGAGTGAGTTGAATGAGGTAGAATGCGTGTAGGTGTACAAAGAGATGTTGAGCATTGTACCCAACCAGCTACAGTCTTCTGGAGATTTTGACTGTAGCATTTGCTTTTTATTTGTGTTGCAGCAGAACCAAGCATCATATTGTGGTTTTTTTTTGTCTCGCTTGTGATTTCATAATAACCTTTTGGTTTTTTTTTTAATACTGTATATCAGTAAATAGTAGATATCATTTTATTCTGGGTTATTTCATTTTGTGCTGGAAAGCCAATGTTTGGTAACCAAAAATGTTTTTAGACTGACTGGCTAATGTACAAATCATTACATAAAATTTGGTTCAAGGACTAAAAAACAGTGCCAAAAACCTTTGTGCAGTATAGTATTTAATTTTTACTCCAATTGTTCAGCTCGTTTCCTAAAAGTTTCACAGAAAACACAAAAAAGTAACAAAACTAAACATTATCTAAGAAAAAAAAAGTTGAAATAAAGTATAAAAAAGAAAACATGTACTAGGGCTTAGATTAAAACAATTTTATTGTCCATATTAGAAATGTTGGGTTTAGCAGATCACACAATGTGGGCTTCGTATAATCAGGCATTTATAGAATATTGTACTAGATCCTTCACAGTTAAACACTTAAAGTGCTTTATTTCCTTTTAGGAGAATGAATTTAAAATCTGCTAGTGAGGAAAAAAGAAACAGTGGTTGTGAAAAGAAGCATTCACATTATAAATCACTAAGAATCACACATATCTCTGTACCTTTTCCAAAGGGAAAGCAAGAGTCTGATTTGCAATAATTCATTTTTCGTACATTATATTACTTTCAGAGTTTCAACAATAATTCTGGTTATTACAATAAATGTCTAAAATTTAAATATATGTGTAATTGATGTCTAATACACTACTGATCATTTTAACTTAAAGAATCCAGAGTAAAATACCTTATTTTAAAAATATGCTTAATTCATGTTAATGTAAAATAAAACTATTTAATGTATGATTAAGAGTAACGTGGTCAAGACAGAGACGTAGAAATACCTTTAGAGACTATATTGCTTTCGGGACATGAACAATATAGCAAGACAAAAATGAGAAAAAACGTCATTGTTTTGGCATATACTGGTGCAATACGTTTAGAGGACTGGAAACATTCTTATAAACAGACTAATGTTTGGCCATCACAAATGACAAAGACATGCAAATTAACAAGTAACATTTCAAGCCGAGTCTGTTAACACCCACCCCGCCACCCCCCAAAAAAAATGACAGAATGTGAGGCTGCAAAAATAAAAAGGAGAAGGGAAAACGTCTCCGGCACATCCTCACAAATCAACAGTGTTGTTGTTCCGCTAGAAAAAACTTTGCATTCGACTCGTCTAACATGTTCCCTGTACAAAATATACTGAGGGACGAGACAAGACTGAACAAATCTGTCCGATATGGCTCAGCACTGTCGTTCAGTGTTCCCAGTTTTTGTTCTTTTTCTTGTTTTTTATAAAATGAATACATAGTAGTGACATGCAACTGAAACTTCACAAGCTTACTGTTAGAAAATTGAGAATCTGAGGTAAGTGGAATTGCTGAATAAGGAGCTGCAAAAAATTTCACCGCATTTTCCAAAAGCAGCAGCGTGGAACAATAAACACAATGAAATCTACTGTAAAGGACCACAATTTCAACAGTTCACGCTATCATGTAACTAGAAACTGCCTGAAGACTTTCACTAGTTTGTGTTTTTCACCATATCTTGAGTCTCAAAATATCTTTTTCTAACAGTCTCAGATGCTTGTTATGCCTTCTAGACACGTTTCTAGTCAGAATCTGTTGTAATCTGATCGGCTCTTCACATTTCAGTGTATTTGCACATTTTTAAACAGTGGTGAATGAGGTTTTCCGAGCAACATATAATCCCAAGCCATTAGTGAGCAAGCGTAGCTGATCTTTTCTTGCGCAACAAGAAAATTCTTGCTCTCACTTTCTGGCAAGACTCTCCAGTGAAAACCCGACATCTTGCTCACAAGACTAGTGTACTGTTAGGGATAAAGCAATTTTCTAATTTGACTGCTGGTTTTCATCAGTTTGTGATCATATACTGGTCTGTGCTGCTACTGTGGAATGAAAGGAATACTGAAGTAGAATTTTCTTCCTTTTTACTTACTGCGGATTCAAAAACGCTATACCATTACTTTTGTTCGGTCAACAGGCAAACACAAAACATTTACATTAACCAAACTCCCACACTTGAAGGGTTTTCCTAGAACGGCATGCAAATGCATGGAAATAAAGCAACTGCATCAGAATACCCTCAAGGTGTAAACGGGGTCTACAGACAGACGCTGGCTGGAGAGTGCAGTGAAATTGCAGTGATTTTCCTGTAAAACCCAACATGGAAATGTGTAACACTGTGGAGTGTGCGTATAATACAGAACACTTGTTCAGTCAATGCCGTCCATCTGCAGTAGCTGTGCTGATTATTAGAAATTTTAAATAGCACTAATATTTACATCAGGATCATGTGTTTCTCCTATGTGATTAAAGCTTTCAAAGCAAATCATAAGAAGGTCTGAGAAAAATACGTAATTAAACCAAGAAGAGCAAGGATTCTTCTATAAAGTAACAAAAAAAAAATCAACTGACAGACTGAAGTGAGGTTTTTTTGTTGAACCGGACAGATATGAAGCGATACTGCACATCAGTATTAGCCCTAACATTTTACACTTCTTATAACATTCTGTAACTTGGAATGATCAACCACACACGCGAATCCTTTGCATTGTACTAAACATAAACAAACATAACACATCTGACATGATACATCTGATCACGGTCAATTAATCCACCACCACCACCCTGCCACTAATATAAAACCATCGTAAAATATATGGAAAAGAAAGAAAAAAAATCAACCTGCCTATTTTGGATCACACTAGGTTAGGATTATGAGGTTATGAATACATAAAGTTATAATCTACATTGGCTGTTCTCATGAGGTTGCGCTGGAGTAAAAAGAGAACCACAACATCGGCGTGTTCTTCTTTAACCTGACTGACACACTCCGATGTCACATATACACACAGTTTCAGAACATTTTCGTGCTGCTACTGCTTCTGAGACTTTAACTACGGTGTCGATGTGTTTTTCTTCTGCACTTGTGAAGTTGAAAACGTGAGGTCCAAGAACGTCAGAATAAACAGCTTTTAGTGTGGAAGGTAAACATCCAAAAAAACTTACAGAGTTCCTGATATTGTTCAAAAGATGTGTTGACCTGTAATTTTTTTTTTTACGGAAGCGACAGAAAAACGGTAAAAAGTCTTGAGGAGTCCTGAATGGTTTTTAAAAGAAGAGGTGCATTCCTTTAGAAATCTCAGTAGCTTTTTTTCTCTTCGAGGCTCTTCCCAGTCATCAGGGAAGGGGGCAAAAGTATGGTCACATCCATGTGTGATTCACAGCCTTCAAGAAAAAAAAACCCCACCATGCATCCATGAAAACAACAATCTTTCCCTTTACCAGAGCTTTTCATTCCGGTCTCATTTTTACAAGTTAAAAAGTCGTTTCTATATGCATAAGTTATAATTTGATATTTTAAAAGAAAAGAAATATCCCCCTTCCACCCCTTAAACAATCCTATGTTTAAGTGTTGCATTTAATCTTTCTCTTCTTTATTTATTAATAGATTTTGAATATTCGGTCTTGCATTGAGTGTCAGAGGTATAACATCTACGATACGTTTCTGTTCCTTTGGTTCTCAAGAGCTTCTGTCACTTGAAGTCGAATCATAGCACCAGCTGGCAAACATCTGCTCAAAGAAAAAAGGAAAGAAAGAAAAAAAGACTTGACTCCATGCTCCATGTCTAAAGTGCTCTCCTCTCAAAATCCTAATCTCACAGTCATTTCATGGTATTTCCAAAAAAAAAAAAAAGAGAGAGAGAGAGAGAGAGAGAGATGAGAGAGAGAGAGAGAGAGAGGAGACAGAGAGAAATTCCTGTTAACAGACATATCTGTGTCCTGGATTTGGTTCCATTCCAGATGCTGTTTCTTGGATGTTTTCCATTACAATGTTCTTTACATTTTGCTTCCCACCAACTCTAACATGCTCCACCACTGTCAGAGTGATAGTAAAAAAAAACATACAAACTACAAACCTTTTATTGTTCACTTATTACAAAAAGAAAGAAAGAAAATACCTGTTAAATATAGAAAAATGGATAAAGAAACCTGAAACTGTGAAACTGAGTTGAGTGCATCCACCAATCTGTGTGGAACAGATCTGTATTGCGTAGTGATGAGGGAGAGGTAACTGAGTGGTACTGTAGCTTATCTGAGGTTGAACACTGTCCTGTTTTCTATTGTACTGTATTCTTTCTATTCAGCAGCTGGATTTGGAGTATGGGAATGAAAAAATATGAATCAAATAAAACAACATCACTTGCCATTTCCCTCCCACATTCCAATATCACCATTATAAGAACGTGCTAAACTGCGTAATGCAACAACTGATCAAAAGTCCATCGTCTAAGTTTTTTTTTTCTTTCCCTAGGTTTATCAACTAATTGCAAAACAGAAGAATTTATGACAAAGCCAGGTCGGCACCAACAAACCAAACAAATTAGAATTCTGGCATTAGAGCATTAGATCAGACCTGAGGGGCCCTAACGAAGAAAAACAGAACCCGTTTTTCTAGCCTAGCTATAGCTGGGGAGCAGCAGCGTCGAACCCCAGATCAATATGTTAAGATTGTCTCAAGGCAAAAGTAACTGAGGACTGAAACATCCTCTACTTTATAATCACCATCTGGCACAGAGAAGTTTGGCAATTTTAACACAATTTGACCAAATCATAACACGGTATCTGTTTGTCCTGAATCCTGAAGCTTTTGTTAAAGTTGTACAAAAAAATACAAAAACAAACCCAAAAACAAACAGAAAAAAACACCTGTAACATAGAAAAGACAAGAAAGGTCATTTAAAACAAAACAGAAGAAACCAGAACTAACTGCATCCAGTGGTGTGTGAGGTTGTTGGAGTGTGGTTTGTCTTCATTTGTTGAAGTAACGGTTCAGTTTGTGCAACTGAAGGTAGATGCGGTTTAAAGCGCATATGTTATTTATTTATAAATACCTAATCACTATTCCTCTAGCTGAGTTTTATAGCAAACAATGTTAACATGTTTTGTTGTCCCGCATTTGTTTTCTTACTTACAGTTCAGAGAATGTCTACAAAAACGAAGAACTCTTCCTCCTCAGATTTTTTTAAACATCAGATGGACAGCAGCTTCTCAAGCAGTCGGAAATACCGTGCTCCATCAGCTCCTGCACACGCTCATTGTTGACTGGCTTCTCAAAAATTTCTTTTTTTCCTTTCTTCTTTTTCTTAAAGCCCCAGATGTTTTTATCTCCTTAACCGCCACGCTTTGCATCGAATCCAATCCCTTCAATCAGGCCCAGTGGTGGAGACCGAAGGTTGGATGCCCTCCCCAAAAGATGAAGCTCCTCCTCTGGCTCCTGTGCCGGTTCCCTCTGACTCATCGTCGTCGTCATGTTGAGTGCGGCGTGGTGTGGCAGCGTTGGCGTTTGCGTTGTTGACGTTATTGTTGTTGTTGGTGGTGGTTTCAGGTGAGGCGCTATGTGAGCCCTCGTGTGGCGTGCAGCCTGGGTGGTTCTTGCGGAAATGCTGGTTGAGGATGGCCTGAAAGGGGAAGCTCTTGCCACACACATGGCAGTGGAAGGGCTTGTTTCCTGTGTGCTTGCGAATGTGGTACTCCAGCTGGTCTTTACGAGTGTACTTCTTTCCACACATGCGGCACACAAATGGCGTGATGCCCATGTGCAACCGCATGTGACGGTCAAGGCTGCCCTTCTGGTTAAAGGACTTGCAACAGTAGATACAGGTAAGGCGTGGGTTGTAGCGGAACCAACGATCACCCACCTGCTCACGCAGATACTCCTCATACCCTCCCACATCAAACACAGCTGTTTCCTCTCCCTGCAGAGCAGAAAACAAAAGATGAGCTCATTTGTGCACATTGATGAGTAAATTCCTGAACCATTTATTTCCTTGTTTCTTGCACTTCCGTGAGTTGCACAGAAACAGGTGCCATTAATGCACTGAATTCAGTGGACTGGAGATTAAAGCAATAGTCCTGGTACTGTAAAGGAACAAAGTGGATGAAGAATGTAAACCTAATTAACCCTGCAACCCTGCCTCCATCAACACACTCACATCTGACGCAATTACTGGGTGAGCAGCAGCACACAAGGTGGAACGCAAAAAAAACCACACCAAAGGAAAAACATGTTTTGTTTTGAGGTATATCTGTGTTTTTTTTAAAGCTATACCACTAACGCTTAAGTGTGTACACACACACACACACACACACACACACACACACACACACACACATATATATATTCAGTAGTGTGCAGTGAATATTATATACCTTCACTTTTGTCTAAAAGGGCTCCTAATAAAAATTGTAAAAACAATTACTTCTCTATAATCTGTTTGGTGAAAATGTATTGAACAATGTTAAAAGTTAGTCTATTGTAGTCAATGAGAACCAAAAAAAATCATTCCAACAAGTATATTGAGGTAAAAGTATGGCTCGTAAAAAAAAAATGAAAATACCAATTTTTCAGAGAAAATTTAAAAGGTGTTGCAAATTTTTTTTTTTTGACTTTTGCATATCATGAATGAACTTTAACCCACATGGAATGGTTTAGTGAGTACTGGCCCGTGGGTAATCAAAAATCTGTAGGTCGTGTGAAATTATCTAGCAAGTCATCCTGCTGGCAACCTGAAAAATCCAACAGGCAAAGAAGATTGAAGAAAGAAGTGTTCCTGACCAGTGAATTTGAAGGAGGACTGGTAGTTTCATCATTTCACTAGTCCTATTAAGCGTTAGCTTAGTGTGCCAATACATTGGGGTATCTGCAAGTCTAGTGCTGTTAAAAAGTAAGCGGCTTAACACGAGAGGTGCATGATCAGAAAGCATTTGATGCGTAACAGTTACGTGATCTTGAGATGTTATCGCATGAATCGCACAGCGTGCTGGCCCAGTTCCCTCGCTGCACTTATACCATGTTATATATTTATATATATGTGTCCCGCTCCCGCCAAAATGTATTAACTTTCTGTCTTTGTACATATACAGCTTAAATTGTCAATATGTACATGTGTTAACAAGGTACTTTGCTAGCAGAACAGATCTGTGCAAATCCAATTAAATGACTGGAGAACTGATGCTAAAATAGTGACAGTGGTATTGGGGACCCACACATTATTAATTCAGCATTTGTGCACTTAACTACAGTTAAGATGGGTGTTGGTTTTTTTCTCTATCTTTCTTTACATACATTTGGGTGTGATTATAGCATGCGTTTTACAAAATGAAAAAATTGCTATCTTAAAAAAAAAATAATTAAATAAAAATGGGTACATAAAGAGTGGGACAAAGTATGCATTTCAATTCGGATGACCCATTTGGTACCAGAATACTATAGAGACTTACAGAAGTAGGATTCCCTGAATCATATAATGGTAAATTGTAAACAGTGAAAAGCCACAAAACAGACATGACTTATTTGCTGCTAGAAAGGCGCTAGGATGATCGTGCTGATTTGTCAACAACCAGATTCATTTAGTTTACGGATGTCAGAGAGTTTCAAATGTGGATATTCAGAAACTGGTTCTGTGACTGTAACTTTTTCTTTTTTTTACTCAAAAGCAGCATTTCGTGATTAGTAACATACAAAATTACCTAACTACCTAAAGTCAATTTTCATGCTATAATTATGAACTATACCTCATTTTGAATCATTAAATTCACTTGCCAAAGAAATGAATATCTTAATATGTTAAATTTCCTACTTAATCTGTATGATGCTGGAGTGGGTCACATATTTAACTTTTTATGAAAATGCTACATTCTAGAGCACAGAAAGTTTTAGAATTATCACGTGTATTTGTAGCAGCTAATTTATTGATTTTTACCTATGTAATTTTAGTTATTTTTCTTATTCATTTATGTAGGTTTTACAATATAAATAAATAAGTAAAATTTTTGGAATGAGGTTTTATTATGGCATTAAAAACCTACTACATTCATGATTCTTTAATAAAAATTAGGTTCGCTAATTCAAATGTTTGTTTATTGTTTGTGGTTACAGAAAATGTGCTTTAATGCAATAGGTATTGTCATCAAGATATGAAATGACCTCTAACATGGGTATGAAATGTGCCATTTTGCACAACCCTAACACAGTATCTTTAATCCTGCTGGAAAAGTGGAATTATGTCATGGCAAGATGAAACCAAAAACTCCTGGGTCAATTAAGGGGCTCACATCAGTGTGAATAAGATCCATGTTAGATTAATATACTCCATCTATAGTTACATTTAGTTACCCCTTAGGGGTAAACACAGGTTAAATGTAGCTTAATCATTAACATGAATTTGGTATCTAAGCCCAAAATGGCCCAAACGTAATTTGTGTTTTGCAACATTTAATCAGTGATAAGATATGGTCTCATCAGTGATAAGTTGCAACAGTGTTCAGGAAGGGATGAGTTCACTGCAGGCATTGGATGCTGATATTGGGAACAGATAAAAGTTAAAGGTGGACAAACATTGGGCTATTACTCATTTGCTATCCAGGGATAGAGATCAGATAGCCAGCACAGTAGCATGAGGGGCGACACTGGAAACCAGGGGGTGCTCATGAACTTCTGTGCAGGCCAGCAGCCAGTTTGAGCTCATCGGACAACTATCAAACACTTACTGCTCACAACACAGGGTGCCCAATAATGAACACCAATGCTGCTCTTACACACTATTTTTGCTCTTTGCTCTGGAAACCAACTCGCATTTGCTTTGCCATGACTTTTTCTGTTTCTTTGTCCAGTTTTAAAGACTAAATACATTTCTAATCATGACTACAGCTACAGCCACAGCACTAGAATACCACAGCACAGGTGGTGTAACAGCTTCGTTATCTGAGATTTGTCTGTGGCCTTGTCTCCATGTATCTGTATATTTTTTTTAAAACCTACTTTTTACTTTTACAACACATTCACAATGCACACATTTCTTTTTCAATTTCCCAACAAAGACTTTAAAATGGCTACACCGCTGCAGTGAGCTTACAGCAGTGAAGATTATACATCACCACTTTTGTTTAAATGGGCTCCTAATAAAAAGAAGTAAAAGATTATTTCTCTACAATTTTTGGGTGAAAATGTATTGAACCATGCTATTGTAGGCAACAAGAACCAAAAAAATAATTCCAACAAGTATACTGAGGTACAAATATGGCTAATAAACAAAAACAATTTTTCAGAAAAATAATGTTTTTTGACTTTTGCATAGCATGAATGAACTTTAACCCATGTAGAATGGAAGGTTAAATGAAAGGTTAAATGCTGTAATTAGGGTAAAGGGTGTCCACACTAAATATTGACTTTTTCTCTCAAAATCAAGACTGTTGTTATTGTTATTACTATATATTTTTGTTTACTCATTCTCATCAATATGTTCCAATATTACATGAAATAAATACTCGAATAATACTTGGTTTCTGATTTATCTTCATTTTTTTTGTGGATAATCATCACTGCATTTTTTAATTTCTTAACTTGCTAAACCATTCGATATGATTTGAAGTTCATTCATGCTACATAATATTTAAAAAATTACATTTGCGACTCGAAAATTTTTATTTTTTGTTAGTTTTTGTTTATTGGTTACTTTTACATTAATATACTTTCAATATTATTTTTTTGGTTCTCATTGCCTACAAGAGCAATTGTTCAATACATTTTCACCCAAAAATTATAGAGCAGTATTTTTACTTATTTTTATTTAGAGCCCTGTCAGACAAAGTGGTTATACACCTAGAAAGAGCAGATCCTTACAGAGGGTAGGGGGATATATAAATATAACTTTATTTTTATTTTTATACCTTTCACAATCAGCTGGGAGCTGCCGTATTTATTGTTAGGCTCTACTGCAGACTAAAAATAGTGCACTTTAACTCCGTAGTGGAGGAAAATGGTTGAGCTAAAAAGTTCAAGCATGCCATGTCATGTTCTCTTCCTCTTCCGTGGTATCTTGCCCTGGGAACACACGTGCGCTGTAAGCTGCATGTGACAGCCCCTAGTCAGTATTGCGTATGTGCAGTATGGAGTCAAATAACCACAAACTGTACAGTGGCATTGTTCAAACGCTGCAGTGGAAACCTTTCCATACTGCTGCAGCCCTACCCATAACCCAGTGCTGGATCATCCATTTCCCACTACTGCCAACAGTAAGACAGCAATAGGCCCAAAACTTAGTTCTACATATACCGCATTATAAACACTATCTATTAATGTATTCATTAAAACGCTGAAGCTACCTGTTCATTAATGAAGGAAATATTTCTGTTAATGACAATATTGAGTTCCCTGACAAGATGAATGATCTTCAGCCCTAAACAGAATGTGAGAAAGTGCACAGTCGATGTCAGGGCTAACAAATTTCCAGTTTCTCCTAAAAACCTAAATGAGGCAGACAATTTTTTTTGACAGAGAAATGAGGTTACTGTCAAAGCCCAAAAGCTGTTAAAGCTAAATTTAGATAAAGTGACTGAAGCTATATAATACATGTTACATGCACATTAAACATGTACTGAACAACAGCCTTGCAAAATCACAGAACCTAACACAGAATCAAGTTCTGTGTCATTTTTTTTACCTTGTCTGAGGTGTTTTCCGAGGTTTTGAGCGTGATTAAAAAAAAATAACTATCATTTTAAAAAATTGATGCGTTGCCAATTTCCTGGGCGCTGATGGTTTTTTTTTTATCCAGCCTAAACTGAGTAAAACACAGAATGGTTCTAACAGCGATGAAGACACAGATGTTTAATACCAGCAGTAGTCCCCTGGAACAAACAACTGACATGTGGGACCACCAACCGACCGCTGGCATCACCAGAAGTCTGCCAGTGGACCTCTAGGGAACTATTTGAGTAGCGAAAGAGAGTTTGGGACAAGCCTAATAAATCCAGAAATTTATACCAGACTGGAAACATTCCAGCCCAAACATACCACAGAGAAGGGTGACTTATAGAGCCTGCAACAAACCCATGACAAACAAATGCCCAAGCTATGTATGTGGAAGGACCGCGGACGCTCCGGGAGAGCCGAGGATCCAAAGGTCCTGCAACTCAAACCCAAATACCTTTTATCTATTACTTGCCAAGGACCAACAGAAGTCCCTCCTGCCAGAAACTACTCAATCCAGATGAAATCTGAAACTTCTCGAGCCCCTCTAGTACAATATAAGAGATGTTTTTCATCTGACAAAGCCTCTTCTGTCTGAGTCATTGCACAGGAACTTGCCAAACTGCAAACTTTTGATTCTTCAGACTATGCTTTTTTTCTAAGATTATTATGTCCGCATGTGTTCTGACCCTTCCTTGGGCTCCAACCATGAATTTATAGAAAAAGCATAAATAAAATGATTCAGAGGTTCCATCCAACCACTTTTGGCTCCTGGAATTACAATGCCACTTCGCTGGTCACTTAGCAAGCAGAGCTCAGCTTTCCCCGTGTTATTAAAAGGAACCTCAGGGCCTTTAGACATTACTAGGCTTGCAAAAGAAATACATCGCCTCGTTTCTCTCTCTTTTTATTTTTTCTTGAAACTGAATTCTTCTAGGGCGGCTTGATCACACAAAGCTGGAGGTCTTCACCACAATGGGATAGTTTCACTGCAGATATTTGTTTCGGGCAAAGAGCTGCTAAAACCATTTAACATTAAAGATCATTTCATTACCGAAGTAGAATCCGACATGTTCAACTGGTTGGTTGGAATGAAAACCAGAGCATTGTGACACCTGCCCATGAGGTGGTCAAAAAAATTACACAAAATCGTATAGAAACATTGAGTCTATTATAGTTCTTTATTCAACTAGAGTTAAACAAGCCAGTGAGCAAAAAGAGAAAAATAATTTGAACAGACAGCCTACAATGGACGTGTGAAAAATTGGACCATTACAAATAAAAGAACTGTAATTTCAGTACAATAACTAGCTACTCAACCTTGGTGACCTCTTCTGTTAATACGTGACTCAACCACATTGCTTCGAGTAACATCAATCTACAAGCAATTTGTTAATTTATCTCTCATGATTCTGTTACAGAAGGTGATTGGTTTTATTCTTTCTTTTCCCTCCACGAACCAAACCAGTAAACTATAACCAGTCTGACCCTGATACAGGATATCAGATTGCTGACATTTCCCATTCATAGTACATTTGTGACTTTTAAATTCAGACCATTCACAGGTTAATTTGCATAAATGAGCCTAATTTGGAACTGCATCACAACAGTCCTTGATTTAGTGCAAGGGTTGTTACAGGACATGTATAGAGCACCATTCATTACAGCATGCTTGCACAACATGATCAGAGTCAATATAGTCTAACTTTACCCATGCATGTAAGTACAAATTTTAATGCTCTGACAGTCAGGTGAAAAAAATATGTCACTTAATAAAGTGATACTTGACAAGATCCGGTGTCCCCATTCTACATTTCTGCATGCGTAACTAAAATTAAAAACCCATTGTCCTCTCTGATTCCGTTACAGAGCAGACATTTAGCACCTGATTTAACACGTGTTCAGTGATGCAGCCTCACATGTACAGCAACTACAAAGCCAGAGCTTAAGGATCCTCCAATGTACTTCAGGTCTCTTGTTTGAGAGCATTTCAATAGCAGTGGGTAAAGACAAGCGGATATGACCAAGGTTGAGCGTCGGCAGAGAAATCGGGTACATTGCTGGCAGGATGTTGAACCTGATTCAACAAATTTGAGATGAGAACCTCCACAAGTGGAGGACAAACACTGCACCCCATAGCATTTAAGTAACCTCTCCCATTAATTGTGATTGTGATAAAGCAATAAAACCGCCGAAAGTGTTTATCAGGTCGGCGACCATACTACACCGTAGATAACAGAAAGAAGTTCTCTGAGCACATTTGAAAGGTGAAAGTGACTGAGCCCCAGTACAACGTTCCCTCATAAATGACTGAGAACATTCTATTTTACTATTCATTAAAAATATTTAGTTTATGATGATATTATTTTCATTCAGATGCAAATAAGACTGTTGTTGTTGAATGGACTACGCCAAAACCTGGACAACCATAAACATCTCAAGAACATTACTGTAAGATCCAACACTCTACTTACCGCAAACTGTCTCCAATCTTCGCCTCTCATCTCCTACTCGCAGAAACAGCGGGCCTACAACAGTCTTTTCAGTCATTCATTCATTTATTCTCTAAGTCGCTTAATCCTAATTAGGGTCAGGGGAGGCTGGAACCCATCTCAGCCAAATCCGGGCGAAGGCGGGCTTGCCAGGCCATCGCGGGGACAACACACAAGCATTCACACTCAAACCTAGGGGCGATTTGAAATTTGATTTGGAACAATTAGCCTAACGTGCATGTTTGTGGACTGTGGGAGAAAACCGGAGTACCCGTAGGAAACCCACGCAAGCATGGGAGGAACATGCAAGAAACCTCCAAGCCCAGGAATCGAACCCGAGACCTTCTTGCTTTGAGGAGAATGTGCTAACCACTGCACCACCGTGTCGCAAAAGAATTCCACTGTAGCGAAAGTTCTGAGACATATTGATTTGGAATGAGTGAAATTTCGATTTTTATTTTCCGCTAATACATTCCACAATCTACACTGTTATTCTACTACAAAGATTATTTTTAAATAATAATCAATCTTAATTCAAAGACAATTCCTAATAATCTAAAAGTAGTCTTAAAGATTCATCTTATTTTAAAGATAATTAATGACATTTAAAATATTTAACAATATCCTATTGGCCCAGTTGGACTCACTGAGACACCCACAAGCCTAAGATTTAAAGCCAAAGCTCATTTCTGTGTGTACCTGAGAGGTAGGATGCCTCTGATCGTCCACTCTTCCTGGGGACTCGCTTTTGGCCCTTGGTCTTTCAGTCATCACCACCACGCTGCCTGTTGGGCTGAATCTGAGACACACAGTACGACTGCAGTTAACTTTTTTTTTGGCACTAAAGTGATTGAGTCAGCAATAAAAGGCTTCATTACAGAACTTATAATGTCTTAAATGAGGACCAAGATCTTAACACCACTACAATAAAGATATTTCTTAGCAGATAAAGAAACTCCCCAAACACTTCTTCAACAGCCGTCATGTAATTTTCCTCTTTCTTAATATAAATCCATACTCCAGTCACATGCCAGTTAAAGCTTTTTTCAATTACCTACATATTGAATTAATGCTGTTAAAACATTCCTTCACACGTACCGCTCAGATTCGCTGAAGCTGCTGGAAGGCTGAGAGTTTTTGGCTCTGGATGCACCAGTAATGAAGCTCTCCTGCACCAGTGTGCTGCGTCCCGAGGTGTCAATCATCACAGTAGGCCCCTCCTCTGTCCCACTCCCTTCCTCGGCTGAGGCTTGAGTCTCTGCTCCCATCCACTCCTCCATGCGTTCAGTCTTGATACGTAGGCCTTCGACAACATGCATGGTCTCATCTCTGCTCCTCTCCATGTCCGGCCCTGCCTCGACGTACCACTGCCCTGCCCGGTTAATGCGCAGTATGGGTTCATTCACAGCACCTACAGCTTCAGGCCCGAGCCCGCTGTGCTCAACAATCTGAGGGCTCATGGATTCCCCAGGTGGGCTGACCTCCCTAATCTCGCTCACTTCCATGACCCCGGTAGCACCTCCATGTGTGGCCAGAACTCTAGAAACCCCACGCCTGGGGCTGAGTGAGCCACCCCTGTCAGCCTCGATGGTTCGGCCTGTGCTCCGGCGACCATGCAGTTCCTCCTCTACGTCAGCCAGGCTGATCTTAAAGTGGATGCCCTCTAAAATCTGCGTACAGCGGTCAATGATGTGCTGCATCTGCAGAAAGCTGGCGGCTGTCAGGTAGCTTATGATATCGGCCAGCTTCAAGCACAGGCGACCCGTGTAGCAGAAGGAAAGGAGCTGCTCAAACACAGTCGGGTTGCGGATCACTGACAGGGACACGGTGCTCATCTCACTCAGCGCCATGTGGTCCCGGAAATAGGGTGAACTGGCAGCTAGGACCACCTTGTGGGCACGGAAGCTCTGGCCCTGCACGTTCACAACAATGTCACATAGCCGGCCCTGCATGCGCAACTGATTCAGGTGGGACAGGACAGAGTTGCTGAAGTCAGGGATGTCCAGCTGAATGCTTCCTGCTCGCTCCATGTGACCTTCAATTTTTTTTTGATTTAAACTGCAATGAAATGGAAAATTATGAGCAGACATGTAAGACTGGACTGGAATCAGACTTGACATACTTTTTCATCCAAACACATCTGATAGTGACTGACACTATACATATGGATGTACAGAACTAGAGCATCTTCAATTCTGCCCATGTGCTTAAGCTACTACACTCATTCTTTTTAATGTTATTGCACAAATTTTAAACAAAGTGCATAAGCTATCTACATACATTTAATTTTATTTTAAAAAAGCACCTCTGGCTCTGGACAGCTGTTCTTTACATTTCGTTGCTTTCGTACTTTTAGAATCATACCGTCAATGACCAATAGCGGCTCATACATTTGGGCACTGCCAAAGGTGGAGCCCTCGATAAACCTCTCTACTGCTAGGTGTCCGAGCACCGCCTTTCCTCCCACTACCTGATTTATGCTTTCATTTCTATCACCTCTCTTGATAGTTTACGGATCCGTTAATCTAGCTCATCTTCTGTCAAGTTTGTGATTTTGGTGTCAGCTCCAAAAAAATTTATTTTCCTGCAAGTCTTTCTGCCTACCCAAGTAAGACTGTGTGTGTTTTTTTATCCTGTTTGAGTCTGAGCGGCTGTGTATTTTGGGTTTCAGTTTCATTATTACGGTAATGAATTTTTCAATGCAAGTCAGCGATATATAACACCCAATCAGCATCAACTCAGATGTGGCACCATTATCGGCATTCCTGTGGTGGGCATGTGGAGACACCGGACAACCATTCAATATATTTCATGACCATGGCTCTCCATTCACGGACACCGCTTTGAAACACACTGAGCTGTTAGTTTTAGAGTTGTAGAGTTAAGTTTAATAACATAACTTAGTCTATTGGACTTTGTCTAACCTTACTAGTCAAACCACTTAATCCTGCCGGGGTAGCCGAGATCTCTGCTGACTTTGGGTGAAAACAGGATACAACCTGACCTGCTCACCTGACTATGGTAGGGCCAACACACACAACCATTCATACTCACTGCTAGGGGCAACTTGGAATAATAATCAGGCAAATGTGCATATCTTTGGACTATGGGAGGAAACCTATGCAGGCTCCACATGGAAATGGCCAAGCCTGAGCCTTCAACCCAGGACGTTCTTGTCGTGCGGCGGACGTACTAACCACTACGCCGCGGTCCTGCCCAATATTGCTATAGTTGTCTACTCTGAACGAACCCGCCGTGCTGAGGTTTTAATAACTGTGTTACAGCAGACGCCGCTGTTCCTTCTCCTGATATTGTAAAGAGCGCAGTTTGTGGTTTGATTACGATCATTAACTTGTGAAATATATCCGGATTGCTGACACTTCATGTCAAAGGCAGTGAGCACTGGGGTTACTGTCGTCACACGACTGATGTTCCAACAGCCAAGTCATCAGTTATCGTCCGATACTCAATCCTGTGAAATCTGTATCGCAATGGAAGGGAGGGAAGTCGTACCGACACGTCGCTAATTAGGAAGGCTAGTCAAGTTCATGCGCTGTAAGCTAGCATTCCAGATATTACTGCAACAAAAAAGACTGACACAACAAAAATAAACACTTACCTTGTTCTAATCTCGAGCAAAAACTCCCACCCTAGCTTTTCGGCACTTGGACGTTTTATGGCTACAGTCGGCGGTCCGTCGGAGAAACGGTTCCCAGATTACTTGTTATTTTTTAAGTTAACATTTTCGCTTGCATAGATGAGTGTGAGTGTTAATAAAGAGCGGTATGTGGCTACTGCTTTGCTTTGGGCCATTTCTGTGCAGCTCGGTCACTGCAGCTGAAGCCAAACCGAAAAAAACAGCTACAGGGAGGCGCCTTGCCTCTCTTAACGCCAAATAACACCAAAAAACCGACACGACTAAGCCCGTTTTCTCCTCCCTCACCCGGATAACACTTATATGCTCACATTAGCGACCTTCTATTGCTTCCTAATTACTTAACATTTTATTTAATGCCCCCATGTTACTGCTCTTTCCCATTTCTTCGCCGCTCTCATATTCCCCATGTATGAAATGAGCCGATGTGCAGAAGCTGCACAGGGTTCTGGGAAGTGGAGTTCTACACCCAGCTTCGGTACAAAGCCGTACAGGGACGGAAGCACTCACTAGGACTAGGTTTCCCATTATGCATTGCGGTAATGATACATTTAAAGGAAGGGAGGTGCAGTTTGGTTGCATTGACTTGCCCATTTTGGCCCCCTGAGTAAGGAAATGGACAGAATTACTGCATTGTATCACATTTTTCTGAATGTTTGGGCAGTTTATTGAGAATATAGAAAGCAAAAATACATAAGTACTGAATACCAAGCGAGTTCTGAAACAGTTTTTCTTTGAACATAATAAATCTCTATCAATGTAAGGGATCAAATAGTGAACTACTGCTTTGGACAGTTGGGCTGATAATGAAGTTTTCATGCACTGTGGTCCAAGGTGTATTCTATTATCATATAGTGTTTTATCTGCCAAGCTTTCTTTAATTTGAGCCAGTGCCTAAGTTTACTGCTAAATAACGTATATGTTTTTTATTTTTATTTTATTTTTGTAACAGTGATCTGGTACAGTTTTGTTTTATTAATGAACAATTTTAATTAAAACCAAACACAACGAATTATAGTTAGAACATGT
>JBCNYG010000002.1:20992335-21006162 GCA_039654305.1 Porochilus rendahli | reverse complement strand
ACTGGATCTCACTGCTGCAGACTGCAGCCCAGCCTCAGGATAACTGCTTTACTTTGGAGCAAAACATGTCACCCACATCTGCAAGTGGTACGAGTCTGGATCAAGCTGAGCTTTGACACTTTCTGTAAATTAAGACTGTAGGATAGGATAAGGACTAATGAGTCTTTCCAAAGTACATGGGGAAAATACAGGAAATGATGTACAGGCAAGTATGAAAGCTGTTTACATAGAGCAAATAAAGGCCTTTGCTACAGATATAGTATCAACTGAATGGTTGATTTACATCCTCTCATATGCCACCTTAAACACTTTGTGATGGAGGGAGTACACACACCTGTTTTACTGATGAGAACACTTACATAACCCTGTTATTACAATTCCACTTTGCATTTGGAGTGATGAGGCAAGCTTCTCACTTTTCCCTAAGTGTTATCTTACTGCAGGATTGTTTTTGTCATTCTTTAAAACACTTGATGTGTGAAAAAATTAATGAGTAACATAATAGAAAGTTAGTAAATTAAATTAGTTAATCTAATTAACGAAATTAGGAAAACCCGTAAATGTTGAATTAGGTGTAGATTTTACTCAGGTTTCAGCCTTGATTCACTGAAAATGCAACAGCTTCCAAAGAAATTTCCTCTAATTAATATATGACTAAAATATCTGACGTCATCTTTTAGGCTGCTTAGCATCTTTAAATGTTAATCAAAACCAGCTGCACATCATCTTTTATTAACCTCAATTATAGTTTTAACCAAAAGCTATTTTATCTATATTATAAGATTGATCCGAATACAGCATAAGTGTGTCAGTTAGTGGAGAAACAGGATTACAGCAGTAGAGATACAATATGATTAATGATTTTGATGCCTTTCAGACCACAATTTATTCACTATTTGCCCTGAAAGACGTTATGTTGCTATTAGGGTCGGGCACGTTTCCATTAGAAATCCTCGGACATGAAGTTTGATATGCAGTATAAAATGGGTTTGTGAGGGAGCTGGCGCGTCCTCGTTGCTCTCTACCTGCTTTTCTCCGTGTGCCGCCGCGCAGCCTTTCAGCGCCATTGCCGTTTAATGACGGGGGTAATGTGGCGTGATCGAGGCTATTAAACATCACGGCAGGTAATTATAACACACAAACCTAATCACATCAGCGTGTCGGCCGATCTGTCTTATACGCTGTACACGCGCCACAGCTGCGCTTAAAGATCACGCGCGCACAAGGTTAGTGACTTAACTTTCCAAACTCCGATGATACCGTGACATTGCTTTGGAGGGAAGGAAACCCACTGCAGACTAAACGTGGCTGCGCGAAAAGGCAGTGCTCGTGCATTGAGAGGTGACTCGTGTTTCTCTGTCCGCATCTGAGCTTGTTTACTGACGTTATGCATGAAGGCAATCAGAGAATAAAGAGAGCGAGGTGGAAATAATAAGAAAGAGGGGGAAACTCACCAATTACAGTCAGCTGCAACAACCCGAGTGTGATCAGGTCCATTCTCCACAGAGCCATGAGTCCGACAGAGGACAGAGTTTTAGACTTCGGTGATCTCCCGTCACCAGTGCGATCAAAGTTACAGAAACAGTGCAGCGGTTCCTCAGCGCCGCTTTAACAGTCCGGAACGAGCAGCGACCCAAAGCGCGCGCCAGATGCAGCAACAATCTCGGATCATGGTTTTCTTTCCCTAATAGCTCTGACGCTAGTCTTCATGAATGAAAATAGCTAGGCAAAAACGTGGAGCGATGCAGTCCCACAGGCTCTCACACGATTCCACAAAATCAAAATGAGTTTGCTTTACACATACACACACACGCACACACACACACACATACACACACACACACACACACATACACACACACACACTCAGCTATTAGGTCATGATGCAGCGCAGAGCCCAGTGTGTCGGTTGTATCCTGAATTATGTGTGTGTGTGTGTGTGTGTGTGTGTGTGTGTGAGAGAGAGAGAGAGAGAGAGAGAGAGAGAGAGAGAGCGACGAAACACCTGGTTAACTACAAACACATCTGTCTGTCTCTAAATAAAAATGAAAGCAGTAACTTCTAAATTCACTTTGATTTGTACTCTATTGCAGACAGTTTACGTATTTTATGTTTTGTTGGTCAACTTTGTTTCATTTGTTAATATATATCCACTTCTGAGTTTCAAGCCTGCATCACATTTCAGCAATGTTGGGACAGGGGTCATTTAAGGAAAAACAAATAAATAGTACTAAAGTGATTTTAAATAGGTGATCAGTGATGGTTATCACGATTCAGTACAAAAGCAGCATCCAGCTTAATTCGAAGCAAAGCTAGGCCTTTTGTCATGTGTGAGAAATTTAGTGACTTGTTTAAAAACAGTGTTGGAATTTGGTGCATGAAAGGAAAAGGCCCAGCGGAACACCTGTGGCCTCTGATCCCTCAGACGGCACTGTATCAGGAACTGTCATTCATCTCTTACTGATATTTATCACACCGGCTATGTTGGCAAATGTTTGTGAAGCACTACAAATGAACTTAGAGCCAAAAATGCATTTAATGTGCAAAAGAAAGCTTTATATTAACTGTGTCTACAGGCATCTGAGATGGATAATCAATCAGTGGTCAAATGAATCAGCATTTTTATTTATTTATTTGTTGGGTTGTTTACTTATTTATTTTGGAGGAGAAGAAAAAGAAGAAAAGGATGTCATGTGCGTCAGACTAAAGACAAAAAGGCTTATCCAGCCTTTACAAGCAACAAGTGACAAGCAACAAGTCGAAAATAAAGGGTCTGCCATGGTATGGGGTTGTCAGTACCCACTTCTACTGTGGCATTATTGAAGAAAATTACAGCGAGATTTTGATGCAACAACTGTTCCAGGGTTGCCCAACCCTATTTCAACAAGACAATGCAAAAACCACATTCTGTAGAAATTACAGAAACCATGCTGTGGGAAAAAATGGCATGGGTACTAGACTGGCCTGCCTGCAATCCTGACCTGTCCCAATAGACAATAGGAAGATTCTCAAAGTAGCAGATACACAGAGGCAGGACAATACAACATTGACCAGTACTGTTGCACTTTAAAACCGGTCTGCAGGAATCATCATGTGTCTTCTCTAAGCATCTGTTTAGTGTCTGTCCCAAGATTTTGTGATTTAGCGTGGTATTTTGTTTTCTAACTTTGTATAATAATGTTTCATTTTACAGTTGTTTAGAGTGAAAAGCACTCACTCGAAATTCCATTTTAATTGAAATTATGGCAGAACAACACACTTGTTTTTACAGATATGATTTCATATATACAAGGTTGAAACAGTGTTGAAACAGTGGCCATATTTATTTTTCATATGATCATACCAAAACTTGTGTGCCAATTTAAAAAGAAATATGCACAAACCAGAGCCTGAAAATTCTGAGCTCTGCAACACTCACCCTCACTGTAAATAAGTCATGAGCGACATTTCCATTTTATTTGGAAAATCTTTAATCTGTCTCATTTTCACACACAGATACTGTGTTTGTGTGCTTGTAGAGTGTCTGTAGAGGAGAGATTTGCAGAATTTGACAAACAAGAGTGCAAAAGCACATACTGTAATTGCCTAGAGTTGTACACTTGTATGAATTAATAAAACGGTGTGTGTGTCTGTGTGTGTGTGTGTGTGTGTGTGTGTGTGTGTGTGTGTGTGTGTGTGTGTGTGTGTGTGTGTGCTGAAAGCACATAAGGAATGTTGTAAAGGTTCAACATGAGTATTAGTAAAATAAACGTCCCCGAAGAGGAGGAAATGCTGAAGGCAATACTCACAATTATTATTCTGCTCTCACTCTCCTTCTCTCCTATTCCTCCTTTCCTCCTTATTCCTCTCTCTCCTCTCCTTTCCTTGTGTCCTCTTCTTTCATTCTTTATTTCTTTTAACCCACCACTTCTCGCTCTCTACTCCTGTCCTCTCTCCTCTTTCCTCTTCTCACTTTCTTCCGTCCTCTCCTCTATTCTTCCTTCTCGCTCCTCTCATCCCCTTTGCACTACTTGTATCATCTCCTCTTTGTGTCCTTCATCTTTTCTCTTCTCTGCTCTGTTCTTTGCTCTCCTCTTTACTTCATGTTCATATTATACTCTTGTACAATGTCAGATCTTTACAATTCAGTTACACACTACAGTATATAGTGCACTGCTTTGGAGCTGGGAGGTGTTATAGTGATGTAGGTAATACAGTGCATTTATATTTTATTAAATCTGTTATATTAGTCCTTTTTTTATTTTATAAGTGTGTCATAAAACAGCATTCACTGGATTTTTACAACAAACTATTCAATCATTCATTTTCTAAGCTACTTATTCCTAATTGGGGTCACTGAGAGGCTGGCGCCCATCTCAGCCGACTCTGGACGAGGATGGGGTACACCATGACAACACACAACTCACATTCACTCTCACACCTAGGGTTGATCTGGAACATCCAAATGGCCTACTGTGAATGTTTTTGGAATGTGGGAGGAAACTGAAGTACCAGGAGGAAGCCCACACAAGCACCTGGAGAACAAGCAAACTCTACACAGAAACACCCCGAGCCCGGGAACCAAACCCAGGTCGTCTTGTTGTATGGCAGATATTCTAACCACTGCTCCACCGTTCCGCCCACAACAAAATATGCAATAAATAAATAAGTAATAACCCCCACAGCTTCCAATCAAGGGAAAACTGTATCTCTCTAGAAAATATAACAATAATAATAATGACAATAATAGTAAAATTTATGACATTGTCTTTATATGCTCTTACAAAATTAATTATAAATATACTTAGCCAACTAAAATCAACTGTTGCTTGCTTTAACTAATCATGAAATAATTTTTTGTTCTTATTATTCATTTAGCAAGAGACAGTTTTCTGTATCTAGATAAATCGGCACAAGATTGGCATTGGGGGCATGGCAATGAAAAGGCTATAATTTGGCAGGATAAATCTCTTCCTAGCTTTTACCAATATTCTATGCACAAAACCCTACTACTATACATTGTAAGATAAATGGCATGTACGCTAACCGATAGCTGGATTTGTCACTTGGAGTAAATCAGTTAACTCTTCAAATACAGGTACTCTCAGAGGAATCAAAGAACATGCAAAGAGGTTGAAGAACACAGGGATAGAAGTATTTTATTTAGATGCATCATTTCTGGTATAAATTCTCTCTTGTACCAATGAATAATACAGTTATAGGAATCATAATAAAATGTAATGGCCACAGTTTTATTCCTTGCAAGTCAATTAATATGTATTGCTTTAATAATTGAGAAATTCGGTTAAGAATCTTGAAGCAAGAATCAAGAATTTGTTATTTTTTGCAAAGCATCAAAATCTCTACACATGCAACAATCTTTGAGTGTCAAGAATTAATTATAGTCACTTTAAAATTACATTTCACTTTAGTGAAAATGTCTCATTTGGTTAAAATTCTTGTCTTAAATTTCTTTTCTTGATTCTTTCCTCAGCTTCAGTTGGAAACTGTGAAACTAGTGCACTGGGAGGTGACTAGGTTGTGATTTTGCACATACGAGAGGTATCAGTTGTACCCCAAGGGACTGTTGTAATGCACTCTCACAAATGCCCATGCGAAGTGGTCACATTACCCGGCTTTCATTTGCTGTGTGAAATTCCTCTGCACCAATCAACACCAGCTGTGAACACATTTTGCCAATAGGCACCATTTCCCCAAGAGCATTTTACAAGTTTCCCAAGTCTTATGAGAATTATGAGCAAACATCTCAATTAGAACACATTAGCACGTAATTATCCCACAAATATTGTGCAGGAATGTCCAGTATGGTCAACTGTGTAAACCAAGGGATTAATATTGTCCACACACTGATTGAAACATGTTGGAGGACTGCCACCATTACACCTATTCACTATAGTTCACGATGTTTGATTCATTAAGGTTTTTGGTAACAATAATAATAACAAGAAGAAAAGACATAGAAAGAAGAAGAGGAAAATATTAGAACAGAATTAATAAATATTTTTTAAACTGAAGTAATACTAATCAATACTTACACTAAAAAATCCAGAGAAAATCCAGGTTTTAACCGAAAACAGTTTTTTTCAGAGAAAAATCAAGAAATAATTATTAACACAAGCACGATGTGCCCCGATAAGTGGTTCCCCTTGAGATTTTGACTGGACTTCCTGATTAGCTGGGGTGCAAATAAGGGATGACATAGCGCCCAAATTCCCTTCCATCCACCACCATGGGAAAGATAGGAGAATATAGGGACAAGTGTTTTGACTTTCATAAATCAGGTAATATTTATTTAAAAAATAGTTGTATAGTTGTAAATACTCACCTGAAGAAGCCCATTTAAACTTTTCGGGCAATAATAAAAAGTGCAACTGGAACTGTTACAAATTAGCCTTGAAGAGGACTTGTATATATTTTGCAAGGAGGATGGAAAGAGAACACTGTCAATGAATTACCGGAAAATGTAAATGCCATTTCTGTCAGTTAACCATAAAATGTTACTACAACTTTGACTGAAACAAAAATAGAGTTCTTGGCAATAAACACTTTGGGTTTAGCATAAAAGAATGATGGCTATAATATGGGAAAAAACTTACCCCAAGTGCTAAACATGGTGGATGTTGCATGAGACTGTGGGGATGCTTTTTGTCCAAAGGTCCTGGAAAACTTACTGGAGGATACTCTCTCAAAAATGGAGGTATGAGCATACAAGCATAAACAAGACTAGTAGAAATAGTAAAAAATTATGTTAAAAAAAAATTGCACTATTTCAACCTCAAGGGTCCCTGCAGCTATCTGGACATTTGCAAGAGAAAAATGGCCCAAAATGCAGGCTATTAGTTAGCAAATTATTAATTAGTAGTTGATTTGCTAATGTACTAAAGCAATTGGTCTGACATTGTCTCAAAAAGAACAGACGTGTTCTCCTGCCTCTGCCAGGAAACTAAAACTAGGTCATCGGGATCTTCCAGCAGGACAGTGATCTGAAGCATGCATCAAAATCAACACAAAAGTGGTTAGCTGACCACGGAATCTAACTTTTTCCATGACCATCTCAGCTCCCTGTCCTGAACCCTACTGAGCTGAAGAACAGAGTGCGCTAAAGAACCTGGAGAACATACAACCCCTGGCAACAAGTATGGAATCACCACTCTTGGAAGATGCTCATTCAATTGTTCAATTGTGTAGGGAAAAAAAACAATCACAGACACACCACAAAAGTTTTTCATTTAACATTTCAACCTTGTGGCTTCATGAAACACTTACAAATATGAAAAAGAAAGAAAGTTGTAGTCGACTATAAGTCGGAAAATATTATGGAATCACCAAACAAAAACACCACTAGTAGTTTAAACACCACTAGTACTTTGTTGCACCAGCTCTGGCTTTTATAACAGCTTGAATTCTCTGAGGCCTGGGTTTAACTATCGATACTCAGAATTCTTTATCAATCTGCCGGCAGGCCATGCCACGTACATTATATGTCTTTCTTGAAGGAATCTCTTCACAGCTTTTGCCCTATGGCACGATGCATTATCATCCTAAAAAATGATGTCATTATCAACAAACATCCTATTAAGTAATGAAATAAGAAAAGTCTCCAAAATCTCAATATAAACTAGTGCATTTATTGATGATGTAATGACTGTAATCTCTCCCATACCTTCACCTGACATACAAAAATGTACCTGGTTTACAAAAATGTATTATAATATTTATAACAGTTTTTATGTATTTGTAGTGTATATTAATATTTTCTATAATTATTCTAATATATTTAGGCTACCTCTCTCTATATATTTGTAATATTCAGCCAGACACACAGACAGACAGACAGACACTGGGGGAGAATGTGATGTTTTTAACATGTCTCAAATTTGTCATTCATTTTATGTTAATGTCAAATAAATTCCGCAGTCATGTGTAATTCCGTGGGTATTAACATGATGACACATGAAGTGGAATGACTCAAAACAAGTCCTTGGCCAGACGGTCACTTTGCCGCTTTCTGTGGTTACACACAAATCCCACAGTGATGTGACTCGGCTTGCTGTGAGCCCTCTCGTCCTGCTTGTTTATAAAGAGGATTTGCAGATTTATGAACAATAGATGACATTGTGCTCTAAGCACGTGCACACACACACACACACACACAAACACACAGTTAAGTATGACAAAGTGGAAAGCATGACAAGTGCGTTGGTCATGTTCGTAATTTCGAGGAAAACTCGAGTTGATATGAAATGACCTCATAGCCGCTGATAATCTGTGAATGGACAGAAAATCGAATTCTTGTAGCACTTGATTTGGTGACACAGAGGCTTAAAAGCATTGTCACTCACAGCCAGAAGGTTCTGGTTTTGAACCAGACTGGAGCCTTTCTGTGTGGATTTGCATGCTATAGCTGGTCTGCCTGGGTTTCCCCCAGGTGCTCTTGTTTCCTCCAACAGTCCAAAGACATGCATATAAGATCAACTGGCAACTCTAAACTGCCCATAGGTGTGACTGTGAGTGTGAATAATTGTTTGTCCCTGAACCCTGCCTCTCTGTCTAAAGGTCAGCTGGGATTGACTTCAGCTTCTCCTGCAACCTTGATGTATGTTGATGTAAGTGGTATAGATAATGGATGGATGGAGGGCACTTGATTTACCAAATGATTTATTCTGAGGAATTTATAGATCTGGTATCCAGTCCATTTTAATTGACTTGAGAGGCTACTAAGCATTATTGCTACAGGTTTAAGAATTCTACCACAATTCTAACAGTTTTTAAACAACTACTTTAAGCAGGTCTTACATACTGGTACGCTCTATTTTTGTTCTTGTTATAGTACAAATTGTTTAAAGGTAATTAATATATTAGTTAGCTGGTTTTGCTATATAATATTATAATAGAATATTTAGATTTTAATATGTGACCCATCACATCAAATCAGGCATTAAGTGGCATTTTGGGCTATATGAGTTACACATATTTCCATATTCCTGAACCGATAAACTCCATTTTGGTACCAAAATAATTCTTGATGAATGTCAGGTTGCTGGAATATTTCAAAATAGATAATTTTGAGAAAACTGGTTTAGAAAGTCTGCGATGGCCTGGCGAGCTGTCCAGGGTGTACCCCACCCTTGCCCAGAGTCGGCTGAGATGGGCGCCAGCCTCCCCGCGACCCCAATTAGGAATAAGTGGTTCAGAAAATGAATGAATGAATGAATACTGAGCCCATGTGCTGGAGTCGCTTCAGCAGGAAAACTTCAAACCTTTTAACATGTAAAATTAAACTTTAATGCGGCACTCATAGAGCGCAAGGTACCTCTGGCATGCAACATGGATAATGTAGCAAATAGGCCCAGCGTAGCTACTGGTTTAAATAACCAATGTGCACACATGTTATATAGTACGTGGACATGACCGATTTAGCTAAGAAAAAAAAACTACTTTAAAGGATTTTTGAGATGGCTTTCAATATTATACGTTTTTCGTTGCAGTTGAAAGTCCATATATGGTCGGCTATTTGTGTTCCATAATAATGGCATGTCTATTTGCATTCATTTTGAATTTATTGGCATTCGATATCCACTGACAAGTCAATTTTAAGCCACTAATTTTACAACTTAAGATACTTTTAATTTAATGTGTAGCTGAAAATAATGTAATAAGAATGCAGGATCTTTTCTTCATATTTTGTGAAAAATAAATAAATAGAGATAAAAAAGCACAACAGCAGCACAGAATTATCGTAAAATCAGTGCTAAAGTATCCAGATCGGTCTTTATTTGTTGCATTTTTGCCATTGTCTGAGAAATGTCCTTTAATGCTGATCAGCGTGCGTAGTTTCTCGAATCCTCATTTCAACAAAAAGCATATACAAACAAAATCTTCATGTCTTCTGAGAGAAAGAAGGGGTAACCATGACTGCTGTATTCTGGCTATAAGCTTTGAATGGACTGATGATGAAGAGGACTGTTCAGAGGAAGTAATGTCACAGGGAGAAAACGTCATGAAGAGGAAATGATGAGGAAGTGGAAGAGTGTGAGTGGTGGTGAGGAGTGTTGAAGAGGAAGATGAGGAGTATGAGTGGTGATTAGGAGTGATGAAGAGGAGTGCTGAAATGAAAGAACAACATTATGAACAGTGTGAGTGATGATAAAGGGATGATGGACAGAATTTTTTTTTTTTTTTTTTTGCTTTGATTTATAAGGGAAAAATAGAATGATAGTAATCACAGCAATTACGGGAGGGGTTGACAAGCCAAGATTTCTATAGTGTGTATTTATATATGTTAACCATGACATTGAGCCGGGTCTGTAACCATGGCAACGAGCCAATATTTTTATGGCTTATTTTTCCATTTTTAAACAGGAACTAATTAGCTCGCTTGCTTTAAGTGACCGTGGCTAACTGAGTGTTCCTCTTTGTGGTTCAGTCCTGTTAGAACCCATCAGATCGCACCATTCATGTTTTGTCTATACTAACAGTAATTAGGACGTTAATCCCAATTTCAAGGCGTTTCACAGCCCTAGCACATACTCATTTAATCAGGAGTCAGATTGATTCGCAAGTCACTTTTTGTATGCCTGAATTTGCTGCCATGGTAACAAAAGGGCATGAATTTGCTGTTCTACATACGGAGTTTACATCAGTTTGTTGGCTGACCTATCAGACTTATTATTTGAAAGCACTTCACTGAAGCACTGTGGTGTTTCGTGCTCTTTATGAGTAATGCCGTTCTCCTAAATGCTAAACACTGTTGTATTACGAAAGAACGCAGTGGTGTCGGCCGTGGGGACGTTCTTTACACCTTTGTTAACGTTTGTTTTCTTGGTTACAGGCAATTGTGTTCCTATTTAAATGTTAAAAAAACAGATTGTTAGTGATGACAAGGAGCGCACAAAGAAAAAGGGTTCTCAGGGTTGAGAGTGTGAAGTACACTTGGTGGTTCAGCAGTGGGGTTGCGGACAGTAGCTTACCGAAATAAAGGTGTACGTCTCTTGTTTTACGGTGTCTGTCAGTGACCGTATGTATCACCACTCTTTCTTCCTCCACCAGGTGCTGGCTCAGAAAGCACGAGCAGGGAAACTGTTACCAGAAGAATATCAGGGAGGATCCTTCAGGTAAATCACTTTAGAGGGAGTTCGTAGTTTTAATTGCTTAATGCTTGTAATTTGATGCTTTTTCTTTGTTTTGGTGTTTAAGGTTGTTGGAAAATGCTTTAATTCACCACAAATCATGGGCAGTATGTCATCTATTCCTCTCTCTCTACTTCCTGTCTGAAACCTCCCTTATAAAAAGTCATTAAATACACAGTTAAGCTCCTGAAGTCTCTTTTAAAAAAAAAAAAAAGAAAAGAAAAAAGAAAAGAAAAAAGGGGGGGGGGGGTTCTCTTATGGCTATGAATGCTTTGTGTAAAACCAATGAGGGTGATGAATTCTGCTCATGAATTTACTTATTTCCCCCCCAAGACCACACTTTTTTTTTTTTATGTCATCAGAGACTTAATGGGGTCGATTAGAAATAAATGGGCTCTCCGTGGTAAAGATAGAACAGAAATCCCAGTAGTAAGACATCACTCATTGTCTTATTACTGAGCCTTTTGCATTTCATACCTTATTTTTTTCTTACTGTGCTACTGAGCCATGCTAGCTAAGCAGTTTAGCTTCCCCTCCACACATACTTTGTTTTCATAAGATTCTGAGAGCTGAAAAACAGATTTTCTTGGAATTATTATAAGGGTGGTGTTACTGACAACTTGACCCTTTAGCTGAAATTTCTGGGGAAACCCTTTACATGGTAAAATTTTGACACTTTCTTCTTTGTACAGTAAAGTTGATGAACTGTTTCTCTTTTAAACTGTTTCTCTTTTGAACTGTTCCTCACCCTTTTTAACTGAAAGTTAATGTGTAGCCTTTCAGAAACTTTTTAACCCAAAAGTTAAAAGGGAAGGTATTACATATAAAGACTGCCTTCCAAATTCACACAGAAATACACCCTCCTTAGTCTGTTTATCTGGGTTTAAAAAAATAATTAGCATATTTATGAGAAATCTATATCATTCTGATTATCACCTTCATCCACATCAGTTTTTATCACAGCAGCTCAGATAAAAGTCTCTGTTCGACATCTATGCTTGAATATTTGCTGAATAAATCAGCGTGTGCTGTTCTCAGAGCTAATTTTTGTTTTTTAGACTTTTTTAAAACGTATAACTTTTTTAAAATGGCTTTACGCACTCCGCTCTGTTTCACATAGGAGCAGACATTTTTGCAGCTGTTTGTTTACGTATTGAATTGATTAGTTCTATGTCCATCTTGATCAAAGTGAAGTATTCAGTGCGTGAGGGGAAAGGTCGTGTTTGCTTTGTTGCTACTAAACAGGAGCTTTGGTGCAACATTTTTACAGAATAGGGAAAAAATCCCTCAATTTTGGAAAAAAACTCAATTTGTTTTGTTTTTTAGAATTTTCTGTTCTGTTGTTCAGAACTGGGTTTCCTAGACTGCCACAAATAATAGCAATACACTTGCTGTCCTGCTTGATATTGCTTCATTTCTTTCCCAACAGTATCTCTAACCTGGGAATGTTTGGCATCAGCGGATTCAGCGCAGTGATTAACCCTCCTCAGGCATGCATCCTGGCAGTGGGGCGATCCAGGGCCGAGCTGACACTGGCAGCAGAGGGCCTCTGCACACGGCACCTCTTGAATGTCACCCTGTCCAGTGATGGGCGTTTAGTAGACGACGAGCTTGCCTCACGCTTCCTCGAAAGATTCCGCAATAATTTGGAGAAACCCCAGCGCATGGCCCTTGCTTAGAATAAAAAAAGAAGAAGAAGAAGAGTGAAATATAGAGGAATATAGCAGGCTGGATGTTACTGATGGTATAGTGTAGCGGGGTGGGTTGACATTCATTAAGGAAAACTGTTTAAAAACAATCCTGGCACGCAGGTGAATTGAACCATGTTACTCAAGAACCTAATTTAAGTTATATTTGTTAATAAAAAGATGATTTTGTTTTGGTGCATTTTGGAATTATTAAGGTACTTAAAGATTTAATTAATATTATATTTCCCAAAAGGGTTAGTATAAAATGGCACTTTATTTTACTATTGTCATTAGTTAGATATTCAATTTTGGACATTTTCTTCCAAACGTGCATTTTTTTTTTCTTTCTTTCATCATTTCGTCTGAAATTTCCCAGGACATCCAGTGAACTCTGAAATTCCCGTCCTCCTCAGTGGCACAACTGGCTGCCAGTTCACACTGACAGAAGTGGGCAGCTGTCCTACGTGTGTACCGCAGACTTGGACAAAAAAAGACTTGGTTGCTGCATTCACATATCTTATTGGAAGATCATGCTCACCCCATCCTGAATTGTACTGAATCAGAAACAAAAGGCTTAGAGATCGAATGTGAATTAACCGACTTTAATGGAGGGGGAAATAAACCGAAACTCTGAGGGCTGAAATGACCGTTACACAAAATAAAGGTAATAACCCACATTATTCTGTCTAATATTATTGTTTGTAATGTGAAAAGATGGATACTAAAAACACTCTCAGTACATAATTACTGCAAAATTGAGCTTTGGTGGCTGTGCGCACTGCATGACACAATAGTGTGCACAGAACACTCTGTGCCATTGCATTTAAAAAGAGAGAGAGAGAGTGTGTGTGTGTGTGTGTGTGTTTTCCAAGATGGGGGGGGGTCCACAGAATAGGTGTGGGAGTGTGAGAGAAATGCTGAGGCACGTTCACTCACAGGCGTGTGTGTGTGTGTGTGTGTGTGTGTGTGTGTGTGTGTGTGTGTGTGTGTGTGTGTGTGTGTGTGTGTGT
>JBCNYG010000002.1:20930106-20943282 GCA_039654305.1 Porochilus rendahli | reverse complement strand
TCATTGGGGTTGAGGTCAGTGCTCCGTGAAAGGGACTCACGTTCTCCCACCTAGCCTTGGCGAGGCATGTCTTCATGGAGCTCAGTGTGTGCGCAGGGGGACGGTCATGCTAGAACAGGTGAACAGTGTTCTACTGAAGGGAAATTGTAACCCAATAGCAGACAAAGACATTCTGCACGATTGTGAGCTTTCAACTTTGTATCAACAACTTTGGAGAGAAGGTTCATATGGGTCTGAAGGTCCGGTGTCCATGAACTTTTGTCCAAATAGTGTACAATCCAAAAAATTTGGAAAAAGTCCCATATTCCTATCATTTCCCAATTTTAGACAAAAAAATGTCTATGGCCATAACTATCTTCTAAAATACATTCCCTATACCTGCATCAAAATAATTTGGGACTTATTATTTTTAAGAATGCAGACAGTTCACGAGTATTACTTGTACCGCAGTGTTGTTGTTGGATTCCGGCTGCCCTTAAGCTTAATTGAAAACAGCAGCTCTGACATTAGTGCAAGTTTGTTTTAACATAACACGAATCAAAGTTTGTTTGAGGAAGTTCCTGAACATTAAATTGAACTATAAACAATTAAACCTATGATGTGGCATTCTTTAATTCAAAATAGATGATAAATCACAGTCATTTGCCTGGGCTTACAAGATCACACTGCATTATATGTCAGAATACTTCAGTAATGCCAATTCTTCACTACATTAAATTAAACTCACAGAACATATCCAAGTTTCAGTTAAAGAACTAACAATAATAAAAATTCAAGCCAGAGGAAAAGTTGGTACATCTCACTTTCTTTGATTAGTTTAGCTCTGGAATGCCAATTCAGGGTAAAACTAGTAAGCAATCAAAGCGTAGATACTAGGACAATCGTGGTTTGGCAAAAAAAACAGATGACCTTTGCCTCAAACCAATGACAGACCACAATGCTGCTCATGACGTGGCCAACATAGCTAGCATGTGACCTCACAGCTAGCGTGGCAGTGTTATGCTAACCACATATAGCGTAGATCATCTACTGCAGCGTAATCTTCATTGCTCTCCCCTTACCAAACCCTCAACCCTCGACCACAGATGCATATGGGAACCATTAGAGGGTTTCGGGGCTTGGCCTACTTTTCTCTCCCCTCAGCTATTCCGTATTACCTCTTTTCCCCTCAAACCCTACTCATAGTTTCATCTTTGACGAAGGCTTACTTTTGCTTTTAGGCTAAGCAGTCACATAATGCTTTATAATCTACTTTTTCATCATCTTTACTGTGTCTTGAGACAAATCTGCACTAAACCAAAATATATACACCCCATTAAACCCAAATCATGTTATCATCTTTGATTTCTCAATATCACTGAGTTGAGAGTTTCCTAAATGATGCCACGCACTCTTAACACACTGAATGGTATGCAGCTAATGGCTGTTACCTGACCTCTGTGAACATTAGCAATCATGCAACATTCTTATATAATCCAAGAGACTTCATGAGAGCAGATCTTCTTAGTGCACAATAACATTCTAAACACAAGCACAAATTCAGTTTAAGACCTCTATTCGAGTTAGACAGGGGTGGATGCTCACGCCAAATGTACCACGACACTTGAAAGTGACCAGTTTTGCTAATGAATATGTGTATCCATAGAATAATTTACAACATGTACATGTTCAGTTCAGTAAAATGTTCAGTTACTTGGTACCATAATGACAATCACACACAGTACATTATATCACCCAGATCTATACACACGGTCTAAACAATGCATGGCTTTAGTGTTGAAACTTTTATATCTTGATCACTATAGAACTTGGAGAAATGTAGATGTATGTATTTTCCACATGCATCTGACTGGTTAGAAGTAAACATCAGGAACTCTGACAGTAGAGCCAATAATAGACCCACTCTTACATCATCCTTGTAATAGGAACAGCTCATTCATAACACCTAATATAACAGACACTAGAAATAAATGGATGTGTAATTGTAGACATGGAAAAGATTCCTGTAAGGAAATGTTCATGGAAGGCGTGCCAGTGCACTTAAACAAATGGGTTTAAATACGTAACCAGTTTCTACACACTGGAAATCCTTGCGAATATTGATCTTATCAGTAATGATACCACCGTGTAGGTTATTTTCCTATAACAACGAATGCTTTCTTCATTACTTATGCTACAATTACCCATGACTGACTGAACTTGAATTATTTATATTTAATGTAGTATTTAATGTAAATGCATTCTGCACTTCACATGAGCTTCACTCTCCTCATGTTTGGGCTTTAATAATGAAAACAGGAAAGTGCTACACGAGAGGACTTGAGTTCTGACATCACAGTATTGTTCTAGGCTTCCTGTGCTTGTAGATGAGTCACTCTTAAGCATCACACAGTCACTGCATGTTCCTACCTGAAGAGCTTACTCACACTGACTAACCCACGAACACCAATAACACACTTTAGACTGCTCCTGGTAACATTTATCATTACATGAAACATATTAAACTAATTATTCTCTACTTATTCACAATTATAACTTCACAGACATAACATAGGTTTATTACTTGGTATTTTACTCTCAAAACTTTGCCGCCTGTTTTTCCTCAATATTGTGTGTTCTGTATTTAAAACCTGAAAACCCTCTAGAAACCAGATTTCTTTCTCAGCATCCCAAAGTGAATATGGCCCATAAACACAACAAAAGGGTTAAAAAATAAGCCACAGAAGGTGTCTAATATCAAAAATAGAGATTTTTCTCTGGACACAAGACTTAAGAATTTGGGCATTATTTTTTATGGTTTGGATAAAAGAATGAATTACTGGCATACTGATTGATAGAAATCAAAGTTCAGAGTTCTCTGCTCCGAAATTGTGGTTTCAGGTCTGTAGTTGACTCTCCAAAAATGTCCAACATGTTGAGGGCCTAAAAATAAAGGACCCTTGTGTGAAACCTCTGAAACGAAGGCCTTGCCATGTTTTTTTAATCTTTTTTTAAGGAGGGAGAGTTGGAGATTACAAGTGCAGCCTTGAACATGGTCATTAGCCAAAGCCAACTAAACTGGAAACTGAAACATTTCAAAAGATCTAGCTGGGAAGCCTGTCATTAGAGAAACCGGAGCTGCTACTGGCATAGAGCAGTGTGTGGCATGCCTATCTCCTCCGACCATGAACGCATCCCACAACAGACAGGCATATCCTGACCCTCCCAGTTCTTTCGAAAAAGCCTGCTGTAAACACCCAGCATGTCTGTGTGTAAATCTCAGCTAACAGAGATGTATGCTTTGCAACAGGTTCTTAAACTAGTGATCTACAGTGATTTCAGCCTTCTCCTCCTCAAAGCAAGACTTGTTAAACATTCAGGGAAAAGAGGGGAAAAGGAAAAAAAACCTTTATACACGCTGACACACCAACTTCAGCAGGCCACTGCAAAATACCTCACCTCTGATCACAGCCGTGTAAATCTACACTCATGGGTCAGGCTTAGCACAAATGTTAATTCATGTTAAAAGTCCTTCCTCAGGTCAATCATGCGGCTCTGGATGAGGGCTTACTGATTAAGCCGTGTTTTTGGAAGATCAGGATCATAACAGCAGGAGTGGGTTTTTTTTGCATGCGTCCAGTTAATACACACAAATCTCTGCCATAAGGACAGCATTAACACAATGAGCTGATCAAGGTTAAGATATAAGAGCAACAGCAATGACAGAAAAATGAAGCCTTCATGAGATTATTGACCTTCTAGAACTAGAAAATGCAGGCTTTAACCATGAGAGGCCCTCTTACAATCTAACTAAAGAAACCACAGGCATTCCCACAGAGCTGTTACAGTGCTGACCCCCATGAACATACGACTGATGATGCCAGAGAACCAATCTGCCAAACTTAAAGACAAGCAAATGCAATGAGATGTATAAGACGTATGCATTTTCCTGGACTTGAAACATTTAAAATTGACTCCCAAAATTGATTTTCAAAACAGAGTGCTTATGTATGAAACTGATTTGCTAAAAGTCTCACAAGAGCTCAGGGACATGTAATATTCAGATTATTAAAGAATGACATTACAATACACGAGGCTCTGAAATATGTAAATTAGCTCTACAGCTGTCCCTTCTCCACAGCTTACTGTTTTGGCACTGGTTGATATAAGCAATGTGAAATGTGCATAACAGTCAACCCATCACAGGTAAGCATGTTCTTAGACACATTTACATAAGGAGAAGTTATTAGCTGAGGGCAATAGTCATCAAGAGTTTTGCTTTTTGGCAGTGTCGAAATCTATACGTTAAAACAGCCAATGTCATTTTCAGACTATTAAATATGATCAATTTAAGATACAAGTAAAAAGAAACTGTTATAAACTATAAGAGGCGTATTCATGTCATATTCGGGCTGTGCTCGCTAACTGGTTAAGGCGATGAGTTAGTAATCTGAAGGTCGGTGGTTCTATCACCACTGTTGGGCCCTTGAGCGAGGCCTTTAACCCTTAATTGCTCAGCTGTATAAAAATGATAACGTAAGTGGCTCTGGATAAGAGCATCTGCCAAATGCTGTAAATGTTATTGTAAAATGTATTTACCAGGCCTGTATTATCATTCATTCGCCGAACCAGGTACAACCTGAACAGCTTGCCAGTCCATCACAGGGCCAACAAAGGCAATTTGGAACAGCCAGTTAGGATAATATGGATATCATTGGACTGTGGGAGGAAACCGGGGTACCCAGAGGCAACCCAAGCAAGCACGAAGACATGCCTACTCCACACAGAAAGAGCCGAGCCAAGCCTGGCCTTTAAAGCCAGGAACTTCTTGCTGTGAGTCGGACGTGTTAACTACTGTGCCAGCATGCCGCTCAGGCCTGTATATCCATTTGTTAGTGTTTTAGTAGGACTAATACTGCAGTGCTCTGTCCCCAGAGCTGGTAATATATTAATGCTAAACAATTTTAAATATTGTAGGCATGTTAGCAATACCATAATACTTTATTGATCCTGAAGGAAATTTTATAAGAATAATGATCAGTAATGTGACAAACAAAAACTATGGATTAAGCTATGGACATATTAAATGCTGGTGGATACTGACTGTGCCATTTTTAGTAAAAAGAACCATGATCATCCTCAAACTCCTAAAACAAGAAAGTGCCACGTAAAAAAAAAGAAAGAAAAAAAAAATTAACCCAGTATACATTTTTTTCATTTTTTCCAGATTGCATTTTTTAAGTAGACTGATTTTTCTCTCGTATTATTGGCACATAGTCTGGAAAGTATTATATACATCTATACTAAACAATGTTTACATAAGATATTCACAGTAAATATTAATTCCTACCACCCCATACACATTTTTTTAAAGAACGTTTCACAGCATGACTGCATCGAACAGCATAATCTGCATTAAAGGAGCCACAAGTCTCTTCAGTACAGCTCATTAAGGAACCTCTCACCTGTTTCTTATTATAAAGCCAAATTTTAATTGCCAGCACATCTTGTGCAATAGCTTTGTAAATTTGCCTGGACTCTGTATCTCTCAACGCTGGAACTGTATTGAAATGTCTCTCTCTCATTCACAGCCCAGTGTTCATGTTTTGAACAGGAGCAGCAGGACAGGCAGGAGGCTTTGGGTCTATTGTCATACTACTGATCTGTTCATTTCTTTGCATTTACAACATACCACAATGTGACTGAAGAGAGAGGAACTTCAAAAAGGAAAATAAATGAAGCCAGGTCTCAATCACACAGAGCCACCATCTCTTTGAGAGAGGGGGGGGGGGTCGGCAATCTTAAAAGATGCCTTTGTTCTCACATTTTTAAAGTAACAGATCATGGCTTCATTCCAGAAAGAGAAGAAAAGCCTCAAACATGAGGAGACAGTGAAGAAGAGAGACACAGGAGGGCATTTGCTAAGAGTTGCTATTTAACAATTGAGGCCCGTTTCCCCCCTCCATCACACCCGCATTAATAATTTACTGATCATGGAATTACATGAGAATTTCTCCAATTTTCTGTATCTATACATGGATTTCAACTGGAAGTAGCTGTGCACTACACCAGAAGGATCATTTCTATTAAAGTGCATTAAAGTTTTTTTCTTTCCACGCTCACCACGGGCTTGCTTATTGGGAATGTGTAGGGTCTGTAGAAGAAATGTTTAAATTCTTTACTAAATTAGGAAACAATTAAATTAAATTTTAGTATATAAAACTGATTTGCAGCAATGTCAATAGCAAAAAGTGCTATACAAATAAAACGGAATTAAATTATATTAAATTAACTTCTTCCGCTTCTTTTTGGGTCGGCTCGCGGGGGCAGCATCCTAAGCAGTGAGGTCCAGACGTCCCTCTCCCCAGCCCCATGTTCTGGGTCGGCTTCGGGGGCTCTCTGCCAGTTGGACATGCCCGAGACACCTCATGACCATAGGTGAGGGTAGGAACATAAATCGACTGGTAAATTGAAAACTTTGCCTTCTGGCTCAGCTCCCTCTTCACCACGACGGGCATGTACAAGCTCCACTTTACAGCAGAGGCTGCACTGATCTGCCTGTCAATCTCCCGCTCCAGTCTTGGAGTGCATTCCACCCTTTTCCAACTGAGAACCAAGGTCTCAGACTTGGAGGTGCTGATTCTCATCCCAGTCGCTTCACACTCAGCTGCGAATCGCTCCAGCGAGAGCTGAAGGTCCCACCTGGATGAAGCCAAAAGGATGGCGTTATCTGCAAAAAGCAGCGACGAGATCCTATGGCCACCAAACCAGAACCCCTCAACACCTTGACTGCACCTAGAAATTCTATCCATGAAATATTATGAACAGAACCGGTGACAAAGGGCAGCCTTGGCGGAGTTCAACCCCCACTGGAAACTAATTTGACAATGCGGACTAAGCTCTGGCTCCCGCAATACAGAGACTGAACAGCCTGTAGCAACGGGTCTGGTATTCCATATTCCTGGAGCACACCCCACAAGATAGCCGGACGAAAACCACATTGTTCCTCCTGAATCTGAGGTTGGCCAGATTCTCCTTTCCAGTACTCCTGAACAGACTTCCCTGGGTAGGCTGAGGAGTGTGATTGCACAATAGTTGGAACACACCCTCTGGCCCATTTTCTTAAAAAGGGGAACTACCACCCCTTTTTGCAAATCCAGAGGTACGGTCCCCGAAGACCATGTGATGTTGTAGAAACGCGGCAACCAAGATACCATAGACCTCATCCACCCCTGGAGCCAGGCCACCGAGGAGCTTTTTAACTACCTTAAGCTATCGGTTACTTTACTCGAGTTCATAATCAGTCTGAACCAGCATGCAGCGGATCTTGCTTTCCGTTTAATGTGACTGTGTAAGCTAGCAAAACAATGAAACCACCAAACATTTGGTTATAGCTGACAGACCAGGTCACCTAATGTTAGTACTGAATCTACTCTGGGTTTTTTGGTTTGGTCATATTGCAGAAAAATATCAGAAAATAGTAGGCAGAGTGGCACAGTGGTAAGCATGTCCGCCTCACAGCAAGAAGATCCTGGGTTCAAGTCACAGGCTCAGCAAAGGGGTGAGCAACATGTTGTTGCACAGGTTATCAGAATATATTAGAAAGCTAAGAAGCCGTTTGTCTCGATAAAGTTATTTAATCAGCCTTTCATTATGTCACCCAAGAATGTACTCATTTAATAATGATAAAGAATGAAAAAAAGCAGAGATATGCTGTCGTTTGTACAGTGTAAGGGTTGGGTAGGCTATAGGGAGGGGCGGCTCTAAAAACAAAAACATCTGTTTTATAAATTTTGGCCTGTTTGTATAGAAATATGGCATAAAATTGTTTAAGTTTGAATCTTAGTAAGGGAGTACTTAATTCAAGCATGTTGTTCTTTGCTGCTACTTTCAGTGTCTTTCAGCTCAGATACCTGACCTCCATCAGAAGTTGTTGCCAAAAAGAATTGAACACCAGACAGCTGTTGGCTTTACCACATGTGGGAAATGTTCTCCACCCTGCATACAATAATCATTCCACTGTGTGGGTGTGTATGTGAGTGAATGAGACAGAGGGAGACCTCCTCTCTCGACTCCACCCGAAACCCACAGCAACGCTTAAAACATGGCAGACTGAAGCCACTTCACTGCAACCATCACTATGCACACAGCTCTGAGGCTGAGCTACTAAGCTCCGAGTACACCGCCGGTTTTGTATGGGAGTGGTGTGGTAGGTGATCATGGAACACTAGTGGAAAAACCGCTACAAAAACTATCAATCATTTGTGTGTGTGTGTGTGTGTGTGTGTGCGCACATCCATGTGTGTATTGTACTTCTTTGCCTGCTTTTGTGTTCCTGTACGTCAGTGTCTGCATATATATCTACATGCATCTGTTGGGCAACAAATCTGTGTTTACGCACCTGTTCACCTTGCGTTTACCTGTTGTATGTGCTTCTCTCTATAGCGTGGTACCCACCTGACGCCTATGAGAATGGCGATAAGCATAGAGCAGATTGGATCAGCGATCATCAGGTCGTACTTCTGCATCAACAACGCTGAGATGATTACGCCAATGCTTCCCAACGTATCAGCGACGATGTGGAGAAAAACTCCTATGGGGTGTTAAACATAACTGCTTCACATTACTGACATCACACACACACACACAAACACCACTTTTGTATTACTAAATATAGTGTTAAATTCAACCTAGTTCTCATACGAAGTGGCACTTATTTTTGGCTGAGGTTTGTAGTTGAGTGGATGTTTGTTCAGTGAACCATGACGCAGAATGAAAGCCAAGGGTTGGGATTTTAATTTCTAGAAATAGACCGGGGTCAGACGAATTCATGCAAAGGGTTTGCATCAGACTACCAAAAATGGCAGGCATTCAGACACCTTGCATGCAGGAAGAGGTCCACGTGCAGCCAAATAAACGGTAGAAGTGTGTGGTGAAAGAACGGGCTAGTTGTGATGGTACAATAATCTCTCTTTCAAAAAAGTTTCCCTTCAGCTGAACACGTCATGACTAAGCTGCTTTCACATTCCCAGAATGAGTAACCACACACCCTAAATTAAGTGGAAAGCTCATCCAAATGCAGAGAGCAAAACTAAGGGCGTGGGGGGGGGAATAAACAGGAACGCTAAACCCCTTAAAAAGCAGCGACACCCACAAAGAATCGTTCAGCGGATTTTAGAGTCTGTTCATCACACGGGCTGAGATGTGAAAAGGTTAAAAGGTCTCAGATCCCAAAAACAGCGTGACCTTTTGCACTGTCACCTCCTCCCTCTCTCGAGTTCTCTGAGCGGGCCTCCCACAGGACCCGTTCTGTATGTGTGTATGTGTGTGTGTGTGTGTGTGTGTGTGTGTGTCTCCGCACACCAGGGTAAAGAGGACACGCTCACTTTCTCTTCTTTGCTCATTTTTCCCCCCACATGGTCTCACACAAAGAGCTTTAAAGCAACAGCGCTGCTGTGCTCTCAGATGTCGGCGTTAACCTGGTTAGTCCCGGGGGTTAAAGGTCAGTCTATGGGCTGAGCTGACCCATCACCTTGTCGCAAATAAATTTCCATCAACTAATCACGTCTGACAATAATAAAGGGGTCACATGAAAAGAATTACATCTCTTGCAGCCCAGGTTTTTTTTTTTATACTCAACAAAACAAGCAGTGCCACTGTCCCAGACCTGACCGTTAGAAACACAAATATTTTCATAGAAACAAGGCAGCACACAGAACACTACAGTATCACATTAAAGACACGACTCTCACACCATCTGGTGGTTAGAACACTGTTTACCTTGTAAGATCTGCTTGCTGGAGCCTTTTTCTGGGCTGTGAAAGTGATCGTCTACAAAAAACAAAACATGGATTAAACTAATACAGTCTTGTTAAAGAAAATGTTAGAACAGTGACATGTACCATAAAGAAAAACGGTTTATTGTGATTATACATTAATATAAAATAAAACAGGGATGTATCTTTTTGCAACATGATTGTGATTGTCGACATGATAAATAGTTAATTTTTGAGTATTTCATTCCTTATATTTTATTCATTCTAAAAACCACAGGAGAACATTGAAACCCAGGGATATCACCACTAATGCATTTATTACTACCTCCACACAAAACAGAGCACTGTAATCACCAGCATGTGTTCGTCTGTTTGTCACACCCATGCACTAATTTTCATTAGTCTTGATGGAGACACTGAAGTCCCAGAGATGATTTGATTTTAGAATGTCAAGGTCAGCAGGTGAAGGCCAGAGCAAGGTCATAAACCTTTGGAGAATGACTGCTTATAAATCAAAAACAGATACTGATAGACATGCTCTTATTATGCAACACCAATAGGAAACCATACATTGACTTTCAAATGAGACAATTACCACTGACCTTGAAAGGTCAAACCCCACCCACCTTGTAATTCTACAAATGAGAAACTTTTTTACTAATTTGCTCACGTCCATGTACAACAAAACATATAAGTAATTAGACAGCATCCATATAGGGCCAATTCATGAACTGATACCCAGATCTTTTTAAACAAAGACCACGTGGTAGCAGTTTTGCACACCCGCTGCCTTGTCTTTTTCCGGTGCTCCGCCTACTTTCCGATTGAAAACCGTAGCCGTCTTGACAATGTGTTTTCAAAATTTTTCACATTTACGACCAGCGACAACATGTACAGAAGGGACACTGATGATCAAGACAAGGGGTCAAACTTTCAGCAAGCAGCCTATAAGTAAAGCTACCTTTGGCTGAGGCCAAACACTGTCCGTTGTCCTATTACCGTATCTATCTATATGTATGCAGAAGGGGGAGTTTGTCAAACCAGTCTGTGTCTGGTGTGACCACCATTTGCCTCACGCAGTGCAACATACCTCCTTCGCATAGAGCTGAGCAGGATGTCCACTCCTCTTCAGTGGCTGTGCGAAGTTGCTGGATATTGGAAGGAACTGCAACATGCTGTCGTATACGCCGATCCAGAGCATCCCAAACATGCTTCACCATGTCCGGTGAGTATGCTAGCCATGCAAGAACTGGGATGTTTTCAGCTTCCAGGAATTGCGTACAGATCCGTGCAACATGGGGCCGTGCATTATCGTGCTTCAGCATGAGCTGGTGGCTGGTGATGAATGGCACAACAATGGGCCTCAGGATCTAGCCACGGCATCTTGTGCATTCAAAATTCCATCAATTAAATGCACCTGTGCTGTCCGTAACATACGCCTGCCCATACCATAACCCCACCACAACCTCCACATCACTGACATCAGCAAACCGCTTACCCACACGATGCCATACACACTGTCTTCTATCTGCCTTTACAGCAAAAACTAGGATTCATCCGTGAACAGAACACCTCTCCAATGTGCCTGACGACACTGAACGTGGCACGAAGAGCAGTCAGGTCAAGACCCCAATGAAGACGACGAGTATGCAGATGAGCTTCCCTGAGAGGGTTTGACAGTTTAAGCAGATATGCTTGGGTTATGCAAAACGATTATAGCAGCAGCTTTCCGGGTGGCTGGTGTCAGATGATCTTGGAGGTAAAAAGCTGAATGTAGAGGTCCTGGGCTGGTGTGGTTATACATGGTTTGCAGTTGTGAGGCTGGTTGTATGTACTGCCAAATTCTCTGAAACGCCTTTGGAGATGGCTTATGGTAGAGACATGAACATTCAATTCACGGGCAACAGCTCTGGTGGACATTCCTGCAGTCAGCATGCCAATTGCACGCTCCAGCAAAACTTGCGACATCTGTGGCATTGCGCCGTGTGATAAAACATTTTAGAGTGGCCTTTAACTGAGGCCAGCCTAAGGCACACCTGTGTAATATTCATGCTGTCTAATCAGCATCCTGATATGCCACACCTGTGAGGTGGATGGATTAACTCGGCAAAGGAGAAGAGCTCACGAACACAGAATTAGACAGATTAGTGAACAATATTTGAGAGAAACATAAAAAAAAAAAAAAAAAAAAAAAGGTTTGGATTTTTGACTTTAGCTCATGAAAAATGGGAGCAAAAACAAAAGTGTTGTGTTTATTTATATATAAATATCTGTCTATGTCTATATATATTTATATATATTTATATATAGACATAGACAGATAGGAGTCCAGACGGAGATCTACGTTTGTACAGTATATTACCATAATATACAACTATTGTAAAGGGAATCAGCATCAGACACCGCCCAAAACCTCTGGGTGTGAGTGTGAATGGGTAAGAGTGTGCTGGCCCTGCAGTGGTCGGGCGAGCTGTTCAGGGTGTACCCTGCCTTCGCCAGTGGCTGAGATAGGCATTAGCCTCTCTGCAACCCTAGTAGGAATAAGCGGTTTGGCAAATGCGTGATGCACGTTTAAGTGAGTGTTTAAAGAAAACAGTCAAGAATCACTTCTAGACCCTAACTTTCTGTAAATCTTTCTGGTGATTTTATAATAAATAAATAAAAATCCATCGTTCACATTTTGACATACTGTCCGTTCTGAAAAATTAACGACCTGAATATCAATCTAGCAAGGTTAATATTGATATCAATAATAATTATGTTCTGCAGCCCTCTCTCACTCAGCCACATTATCAGTCGAACCCCGGGATTAATTCATTACCGCTCCAGTGATGAACTTCACTGAAATTTAATTATATTTTAAATAAAAAGTTTTAAAACCCAAAATCCATAAAAAAATTTAAATAAATAAGCAAAAAAGTTCTTACCGTGGCAGTGTGGTTCCTCATGTGAATGGCTATGTCCATGTCCATGATCATGATCGTGTCCGTGTCCATGTCCGTGACTGTGTCCATGCCCGTGTTTAGAATCATGGCTGTGCCCGTGTCCCCCATGGCTGTGTCCGTGGCCCACAGTGCCATTAAAAAGAGAGTGGCTATGCCCGTGACCTACAGAAGCACAAAACCAATCTGGCTACTGTTTTCTATATTACTGCAGCATCAGATAAAAGCGTGCAGAAAACAGAAATATTACTCTTCAGTCATATGATCTAGAAACTACTATAGGTAAGACTAATGATGAATACTGTGCAGATAATTTATGAAAATGATTCATGTTAGTATTTGGAATCTCACCTTAAATGTTCTTTTCTGCAGACTAAATCAGGAATAAATTACTCCAGGGGAAGTGGTGGTGCTGGTGGTCCCAAACTATTGTATTTCTCTAAATGTGCAGCATTCCCCCCCCCCAAAAAAAATTATAT
>JBCNYG010000002.1:20912471-20923911 GCA_039654305.1 Porochilus rendahli | reverse complement strand
TGTGTGTGTGTGTGTGTGTGTATTGGTCCTGCAACGGAGTGGTGGTCTGTTCAGAGTGTACATAGCCTTTGCTTTGAGTCTGCTTAGATAGACTTCGGCCTCCCCAGTAGGATTAAGCAATTCAACAAGTGAATAAAAACAGGTGAAATCTCATCACAGCTTCTGGTTGGACAAGTTGAAAGTAGTTCAGTAGTCTGCGAAGACCACTTCAATCTGACCTGCTATCGGCGTGACCTCCTGGCAGAAATAGTTGGCATCAAGCCCAAGCTTTTATGTCTCGAACCAGTTCTGTAATTCCTACAGAAATCCTTCATAAAAAGTCAAAGGACGACAACAGACAAGAGCAGCGCCTCGCCAAAAGGGACCAGTAAAAGGTGGTTTTATCACCTAAAATGTTGCTCGCTGTTTGTTTACTTGCGCAGGACAACCTGGCCCAACGACTTTGTCACTTCTGCAAAAAAATGGCTGTTCCGCACTGGTTCAGTCTAGTAATCCACAGGATAAATTTGTCAAGAATAGTGCTTTTTATGGTCATTTATTTTAAGCTCGGTATCGCTTAAACATATACATTACTCACAAATTATGCTGTAAGGATGACTAATGGCGGTACTCTTTAACTCACAAAGCCTAACAACCAATCACTGATCACTGACCAGTCACCACTGAACACCACACACACAAGCAAGTTATGCCATCCCTAACCATTTCCTGTGTTTACTTCCTGACTCTTCACTACCGCTGCTTAATTTTTTTTAAAACAAATATGTAAATACTTGGACAAAAAACTAGTTTCTTTTGGAAATAAATTATATTTTCCAATAAATTTTTATTCCATTCAGTGTTTTCAGAAAATATTCCTTCTTCCTCTGGCATATGTTAACATGCAGAAATAAACTCTAATGCATCCAGATTAGTTTATGGCATTATTTATGAAGTTCTGGGAAGTTTTTAAGCATGCACCAGACACTTAACACTGAAACACTGAGCTGGCAGCAGTCATGTTTTGAGGGAATATATCTTGTTTTGCTGATATTGTTATCAGTGTTCACAAACGTGCCTTCTCCAGCAAAAACAGCACAAAAGCGCTGTCTTATCACTTCTCTGACTTGCTTATAAACATAGAGCGAGTTCAAAAAGCAGACAAAATTTCTATCCAACTGGCGGGTGATTTAAAGTAAAAATAAGTGTAAATTTCTCAGTCAGACAGAGAAGCTGTGAGCTTCGGGCTGCTGCAGTCTTTAGACCTACGTGGCACAACTGAGCTCACAGTGACGTTCGTTTGGTTCTCACTAAGCTAAAGATGCTAGCTAGCTTTAGCTACAATCTCACACCCACACTTACCTGTTACTCCATATACCGTACAGTAACTCCACAAAGGCAAAAGACAAATTCAGGCACAGGAAGAAAAATAAATTCCGTGATGTCTTATCAGCCAGAATTGATCTGAAAAGGTGGGAAAAAAATAAACAAATGAGTCGCGTTAGCGTAGTCGTGTCCGTTCACTTCAACGTAACCGGTTAGCTTTACACTGGCTAAGCTAAACAAACACACCTGTCTGCTCGGTTACCATTAGCATAAACAGTTAAAAATATGATACCGTTCTGGTTTAATCTTAACTGATAGCCCAGTGGGTATATGCCTGGGTAGCAATGCTAGCAACAACCAAAGAGAGAAAGCTTTCTTTTTCGCATCAGCTAGAAACTATTATTTACATACATTCATTACATGTCCATTTATTTAGGAAATAACACCGAGTTCAGGTTTAGTTTTATGTTTGTACTACTCTTCATCACCTGAGTAAACTCACTGCAGTTAGTTCACAGCCGGCTGAATTAGCACGCTAAATATTTAGCCCCTGCTTAGCTTCTCAACTGCATTCGGAAAAGCATTTCTAAAATAATGATATTAATAATAATCTCAACACGAACAGGGGTTACCTGAACCATCCGGAGAGCTTAAGGACCAGGTTGAATTTTGCAGGTTTATATTCATCATCTTTAATGGATAAAGGTAACATCTTAACCAACACCCAACCTGCAACTCCAATTCCTTCAACTGTTTTTACGGGAGGCGTGACGTCATCACGCTGACGTCCGCATGTTGAGCGTTCTTTTAACGTCATATTATCAGTAGTTCATTATGCATCCGCACCTTTACACACACAGTACTCTAACAGGACTGCTGTATCCCGCTGTACTCCATTCAGCAGTATTACTCTCCTCAACTGTGAAAATATATGAGTACAAATCAATCTAAACTTTCTTTAACTTTACAATTCAAATTCCAAATATCCCTGATTGTTTTTCAATAATTACACACAGCAGTATTATTTATAGGCAGTCCTGGCCTCGGGCATTTCGGTGTGGGGTTTGCTCTTGAGGGTTTTCTCTGGGTACTCCTGTGTTCTCCCACAAGACATGCATATTACGCTGATTGTCTGTTCTGAATTGCCCCATTGGTGTGAGTGTGTGTGGTTGTGCATTGGCCCAACGATCAAGTGGTGAGATGTTCAGAGTGTACCCCACCTTCAGGCAGTGTCGGCTGAGATAGATACCAGCCTCCCTGCGGCCCTAATATGATTAAGTGGTTCAACAAATGAATGAGTGAGTTAGCAAGTATTATTAATTATTATTAGCACAATTACAGTGTATCAAAATAAACACTGTACGTTTCCAAGCAAACCTGAATGAAATCACCTCGCAAATATTCTATTTATCAGCCATTTCCTCCGGGTTCTTGGCTTTCCTTCTACAGTAAAAATATTAAAGGCAAAATTACTACTATGAACCAACTACTACATTTCATCCTTCAGCCTTCCATACTACATCGCACCGCACTTTAAGTTACATGATGTCATACTACATCCTGCCATAAATAAATCAAACATAATATAAGCATATTTTCATTCATTCATTTATTCATTTGGTTGCAGCCTATTTCAGCCGATTGTGAAGGCTTGGTACACCCCCAACAGCAATCCAGTCCATTATAATATTTCAGGATATTATAATTAGCAGCACACTGGTACAGATGTAAAAACTGTTGCCTCACAAAAAGAATGTCTCTCCTGGAATTTAACCTGATGGCTGACAGAGGCCTTTGTTTGTGCATGTTTTATCTGTACTTGTGTGAGTTCCTCAGTACTCTGGTTTCCTCCCAAACATGCACTTTAGGTTAACTGGTTAGTTTAAACTGCCCATAGATGGCAATATTAATGTGAATTTATAGATGCGAATAAATATTGAATGAATGGTCAGTGACAATTTTCATCCAGCAGATGTCAGCCTTGTATTATATTAATACATTTCTCTGAGCAATTTTTCAGCATCCTTGAGTCTGAATGGTAAAATGTGTAACATCTTTTCCTCTCATAGTTTTACAGTTTTTATAATTAATTTTTTTTCCTGAATCACCTTATTTGGCAAAACTTGAAACACATTCTCATTCACAAAACACATTTAGCTTTGTGGTAGACTTTGACCCAGAATGATGCACAGGCCCCAATAGTTAAACACAAATAACACTACAAGTGTCATCATTAACACACTCACTCACTCATTTTGTGAACCGCTTAATCCTACTAGAGCCGCAGGGAGGCTGGAGCCTAGTTTAGCTGACAATGGGCAAAGGCAGGGTACACCCTGAACAGCTCACCAGACCATCGCAAGGACACCACATACACTCACACACACACACACACACACACACACACACACACACACACAATCATTCACACCGCAGCCAGTTGGCCTAATGTGAATGTGTGTAGACTGTGAAAGGAAACTGAAATACCCAGAATAAACCAATACACGCATAGGGAATTCATGCAAACTTCACACAGAAGACCCCAAGCCCAGGACTCGAACCCAGGACGTTCTTGCTCTGTGAGCCAAGGCCATGAGCAGACAGCATCCTGTTTAAGTCATTTATCATTTTTGACAGCATGAGTTTTCACCATGATCCGAGAATGTGTTTACCAAAAAAATGGCATTTTATTACCGTAAACGTTTCCTTCCTTCGTACTCCCATTCCGGAACCCAAGAGATTTTTTTTTCTGTGCACAGTGGTGGAAAGTATGTGATTAACACCCCTATATCAGGGAACAGCTCCAGCAGTTAGTGGATGATGGGTGTGATTATATAGGAGTGCAAGCTTTTCAAGGCTGGATTTGAATTCACACAAAAGGATTCTTTCCCCGTTGCTTAGAAAAGGAGAGGATTGTCTGTGATGTTGATGAAGTCCTGTGACATGACCCGGTCTAGAGGCATGATGCTGAGGGAAAATGAATCATTGACATTGCTTGCTGCAAAATTTAAGTGGAGGGCTGTGGAGGGGTTTTTGTTTGTTTGTTTGTTTGTTTTGTGAAAACACTAACAAAACTAATTCTGATAAATGCATTAATATTTTTTTCCCCTGCTATGCTCAGAATGCAGTGTTTCGCATTTATTTATGTGTAATTACTGCTGAGTAGTGTTTATGTATTAGCAGGCTTTGTGTGTTGTCTGCCAACGGTGTTTGGTTTTGAGCAAAGTCGAAATAGTTTAAAATGAAATATAAAATTTTGCTAGAGAAGTCAAAGGATTTGTGAGTTTAACTTGAATTTTGGAGTACATGTTTTGAGAAAAGGAGAAGAAATTTCAGGAAATGTGATTTAGCAATTCATAAAAACTCTATTATGTTATTACAAAGCTATTGGAATGAAGCTTAGCAGCAAATTTAAAATTACGATAAAAAAGCTGTTTTTTACCCTCTGCACTATGAGCATAAAAAAAGAAATGGAAAAAAAAATAATAAATAAATAAAGAGACATACGAAGGTATGAAGACTGCAGGAAATAAACATGAAAAAGAAAAATAATGAGCTACAGTCTGGGATAATGAGCTACCAAAGCTGTACACAGTTAAGCAAACGGTGCGCGAGCTGCATTTTAAACACAGTAAAGTGGAAAAGAACAAATAATTCACAGTCTGAACTAAAGGGGTTCCCATGGAAACTGTTTTAGCGACAGGAGGCGAACAGAGCCAGTTAACCATCCAGAACAGCCAACTCAGTATGGGTTAGCTCAACCAGTAGCCAGTGTGAGACTAGTAGAGAGACATGAACAGCTCATGTAATTGTTAATCAGCCTCCCTGTGAGCCTAATAAAGGATAAAGTGACTTGCAAAGGAAAACAACAATGAAAATGTGGTTTATTTGTATTCATTTATTCAATAAAACTAATAATAGATGTAATATTATTTATCATTATTTTTAATAATAACCCTTTTCAGTCCCCAGTCTAACATTATGATTTGTGATTAAGTGAACTTGACACATCAACAAACAAAAATCACTTAAATAGTGCAGAAAAAGCATGGTAATATCCCAGTAATTATGCGTCAGATAATTTGGATAGTAATAGCGGATAGCATGTATAAATGAACAAGAAGTTTAATGGAGTTTCATTTACCAGTATACATATGGATGTACTAAAAATATCAGGCTTGTTGCTGGGCATGAATTATCACTGAACACATGGCCATCTCTATAAATAGCCTTCCATAAGAGCCTTTCAATTTCTCTCACCGTTACAGATAACATACTAGACTATAGGATCGCCCAACAGAGAACACTACTTAAGGTTGGTAATATATTTGTGAAGGCCCAGCAGGCCTTATCAGCATTCCATGACTCCAAAATGGAAACACGATAAACAGTTTGCTCCTCAGGCATAACTTAAATCTAAAAATGTTAAAATGTACATATATATCATATATAGTTTTATGAAAACACAAGATTAGATGTTTTGTTAGTATCTGAGATCTCAAATATCCATTAGTGACCTGAACATTTTTAGCACACATGAGAAAATATGTACATTTACTCATGTGACCTAAGAGAGCACAGCAATGTTTATAAGTATTATTTTCATGTGTTACAGATATAAAGCCATGGAGCCATGTTTTCAGCAGTGACATTTTTAAACTAGAATGCACACAAAAGGTGATGTGGGACTGCACGGTGGCGTAGTGGCATAGATTAGCACATCCGCCTCTCAGCAGATAGGTTTACATGTTATAAGTTTTAGATAAGTTTGCATGTTCTTGCCATGCTTGCATGGATTTCTTCCAATGGTCCAAAGACATGTACAGTAGACTAATTGGCTATTATAAATTGCGGCAGCTGTGAATGTGAGGGTGAATGGTTGTGTGTGTTGTCGTCATAATGGTCTGGCGAGCTGTTCGGGGTATACCTCCCTTTCGCCCAGTATCGGCAGTGTCAGCCTTCCTGCAACCCTAATAGGATTAATTGAGAAGTCCACTTACAAAACCTAGTAGAGGTAGCAGGGTTTGAAAGTGGAGTTACCAGTGGGACATGTGCAGGTGCCTGAAAAAGAGGCTAAGGGAAATTATTGTATTTTATTTTATTTATGTTATTTTACTTTATTTAATTTAATTTAATTTTATTTTATTTTATTTTATTTTATTTTATTTTATTTTGTTTTATTTTGTTTTATTTTGTTTTATTTTATTTTATTTTATTGTATTTTATTTTATCTTTAATGTATTAAAGATAAATGAACACCTAGAATGTTCATTTCAGTCCAACTGGAAATATATCAACACTCTGGATGTTAATTTATTAAATAATTAATTTGGGGTATCACAGAGATAAAACGTAAAAGAAAGACAGCCATTTACACAACTTCCCTTCCTACCATCATGATCAACAATGCTAATCACTGCACCACTGTACCACCCATTAAATAAATATTTGTTTCTTCATATTATTATAGTGATGCCATAATTAAAGTCACATTTTATGTAAAATGTTCAGGTCCAATCAGTTCAATAAATAATACACCATGAATAGCTTGCCAGACCATCTTCCAAAGTGGGAGAGAGTATGGCACAACTGCAAACCTACCAAGACATGGCCATCCACATAAACTGACAGACCATGTAAGGATAGCATTGAAAAACTAACACTGCACATCATCCTGAACACACCATCCCCACCGTGAAACATGGTGGTGGCAGCATCATGCTGTGGGGATGCTTTTCTTCAGCATGAACATGGAAGCTGGATTATAAATGATGGGAAAATGGAGCAAAATACAGGGCAATCTTAGAAGAAAATCTGTAAGAGTCTACAAAAGACTTGAGACTGGGGCAGAGGTTCACCTTCCAGAAGGACGATGATCCTAAGCATACAGCCAGCGATACATTGTAATGGTTTAGATCAAAGCATATTCATTCATTACAACTAAATCCATGTGAGAATCTGTGGCAAGAATTGAAAATTGCTCTTCACAGATGCTCTTCCTCCAATCTGACTGAGCTTGAGCTATTTTGCAAAGCAGAATGGGCAAGCATTCCATTCTCCAGATGTGCAAAGCTGGTAGAGACATACCCCAAAAGATGTGCAGCTGTAATTGGAGCGATAGGTGGTTCTACAAAGTATTGACTCAGGGGGGACTAAATACAAATTCACGCCACACTTTTTATTTGTACGCACTTCAGATTTTTATTTGTAAAAATATTTGTGCATGTATCATTTTCCTTCCACTTCACAATTATGCACCACTTTGTGTTGGCCTATTAAATAAAATCCCAAAAAAACACATTTATATTTTTGGTTGTAACATGAAAAAACATGGAAAACTTTAAACGGTATGAATACTTTTGCAAGTCACCGTATCTAATCATCACACACTTGGCTGAACTGACTGTGCTTCCTATGTGGAAAAAAAAATTCCTGCTGTGTGCGGTGATCCATAACAGATCCCTTATCCTGGCTTGCACAACAAACCCTACAGTTCTGTTTGTTCTGGACCAGCAACAACAATTTATACTATCAGGCCCCTGTTTTAGGCTGTCCGATGTTTGTCTGTGTAAAACAGGACCACATTTGAAAACAGATATTATTATAGTTTTTCGAACATTTTTATGAATACTTTTCAGATCCAATCAATTTAATCAATTGCAACTTCCTTACTGAACAGTTAGAGCTAATAATTATTATACAATCACCCTCACACTCACACCTGGGGTGATTTGGAAAAGCCAGTTGGCCTACTGAGCATGTTTTTGAACTGAGGGAGGAAACCAGAGTACCCGGAGAAAACCCACGCTAGCACGAGGAGAACATGCAAACTCCACACAGAAACTCCCAAGCCCGGGAATCGAACCAAGGCTTCCATGCTGTGAGGCGAACATGCTAACGCCACCAGGCCTCCCACATTTGAGTAACATCCAATTACAACTGAACATTAATTAGTCACATGACCTAAACATTTGTGAATTTTATTTGTTTTATTTTATTTGTTTGTTTGTTTGTTTTTACAAAACTTAGCAGGTTGTGCAAGTGGACTCCTCAAGGGTTCTGGTGAATGAGTGTATTTGTGTATAATCAGACAGAAATCCATCCTTTATGGGTAGGATGTGTCTCTTACTGATCTGCAGGGAGATTTCCATTAAAATGTATTAAAGATAAATGAACACCTAGAGTGTTCATTTCAGTCCAACTGGAAATATATCAACACTCTGGATGTTAATTTAAAACTGGGGTATCACAGAGATAAAACGTAAAAGAAAGACAGCCATTTACACAACTTCCCTTCCTACCATCATGATCACCAATGCTAATCACTGCACCACTGTACCACCCATTAAATAAATCTTAGTTTCTTCATATTATGATAGTGATGCCATAATTAAAGTCACATTTTATGTAAAATGTTCAGGTCCAATCAGTTCAACAAATAATACACCATGAACAGCTTGCCAGACCATCTTCCAAAGTGGGAGAGAGTATGGCACAACTGCAAACCTACCAAGACATGGCCATCCACATAAACTGACAGACCATGTAAGGATAGCATTGAAAAACTAACACTGCACATCATCCTAAAATCTGTTATGTGTCATTTAATAAATAAAGATTTGTAATGACTAGCCAAATAGCTTTGTGAAAGAGCAAAATATCTGGAAAATGTTTCACGGTGAAGGGAACTTCAACTCTGCTTCATCACACTACACCATCTTTATAATTTCCCAAAATAAATACCTTTTATCCCTGATGTATTATAGAACCTCTACCCAAGGATTACCTGTACTTCCACTAGTTCTGCTGAAGAAATCCACGTTAATATGAGAGAACATGTGGGAGGCAACGTGAGGGGCCATAACTGCTCAAAATAAATTCCTGAATAATACTAAAGCTTTTTGTACAGTACACAGTTCTGCTGAGGACAGCAATATGTGCTTAAAAGTACTTAATGTTTTCATAGCTTTTAAAAAAAATACCCAGAGAGGAAAAAGCTCAGACTACCATAATATCCTTTGTGCTAACACTGCATGTGACCTTGTATGGCCTGTGAAAATGTTTACTATCATAAAACGTGACACTGTGTCAAAGATATACTGATGTACGATTCACACAACACTTGGACTGAAGCCAAGGAAGGTTTAAATCATGCCTTTTATGTTTTCATTCAGTTTTCAGCCAAATGAGTCCTGAAGTTACAAGTAATATTTTGGCTTGGTAAAACATAGATGAGGGCAGCACAATGACGTAGTGGTTAGCACATTCGCCTCATGACAACAAGGTCCTGGTTTCAAGTCACGGGCTCGGCAAGGGTGCTTCTGTGTATAGTGTGCATGTCCTCCCCATGCTTGTGTGGGTTTCCTCAGGGTACTCCAGTTTTCTCCTACAGTCCAAAGGCATGCGCATAAGGCTAATTGGCTAACAATGGTTGTGTGTGATTGCCCTGCAATGGAATGACGAGCTGTTCAGAGTGTACCCTGCCTTCATCCAGAGTCGAGTGAGATAGGCACCAGCCTCTCCACCACCCCGGTAAGGTTGAGCGGTTCAGCAAATGAATGAATAAAAAAAATATGGATGCCCAGGGCAAGATTCCATTTGTGTTGGTTATTTTTTGAGATGTGAATATATAAAGAAGAGGAGATGGGTCAATAATGTTTTGAAAATAGGGGTCAAAGTTCAGGCTTATATCAACCATTTTGACTGTTGCCTGTGAGCCTAAGAATGTTCACAAACGGCAGGAATATTGAATGAAATGCTTATTAAATTCATGAATCCCCGTGAACATTTTTGTTAGTGAAAGCATAGCTGCTCTAACACACACATACATGCACACACGCACACACACACACACAAACACACAAACACACACACACACACACACACACACACACACACACACACACACACACACACACACTATCAGATAACCGTTCTTCCCTTTCAGGGTTCTTTTGAGAAGTGTTAGTTTTTTGTCATCATGTCTATTAGTCTTTCTTTGATGCTGACACATTTTACAGTGTAATGCTAAGAGTTTTTACGTTGCTCACACTGTACCCTCTCACTACCTAATAAAACATTGATTTCTGTCTCTCTTGCTTTTGCACTCTTTTTCTGTTATATACCCTTCCTCTGTCACTATTTTACACCACAAACAACCACAAACCACAAGCTCTGAGTACCTACACAGATACCCCCAAAACCCTGAATGCCTCCACAAACACCCTGTAAACCCTGAATACACCCACACACACACACACACCCAAAAGCCTGAATAACTCGACAAATACCCCCTAAACCCTGAATACATTCACAAACACAACCAAAACTCTGAATACCCCCACGAACACAGTCTAAACCCTGAATACCCCTACAAACATCCTCAAAACCCTGAGTGCCCCAACAAACACCCTCTGAACCCTGAAAATGTTGACAAACACCCTCACAACCCTAAATACCCTCACAAACACACCCAAAACCCTGAATACCTCCAACAATACCCCTTAATCACTGAATACATCCTAAATACAGCACAAACTGTGTTATTCTGTGTTCTGAGATACTACACAAAATCCTTAACACCCACATAAACATACCAAAAACTATTAGAACCCTGACAAAAGCCCTGAAGACCTTCACAAACACACAAAACCCTGGATACTCCCACAAACACATTCTCTAAACCCCGAGTACCCCTACAAACATCAGCAAAAACCATAACACCACCATAAACACACCCAAAACCCTTAATACCCCCACAAACTCCATGAAAAGCCTGAACACCTCCACAAACACTTCAAAAACCCTGAATGCCCACACCTTCCAAAAACCCTGAATACCTCTACAAACACATACAAAACCTTGAATCCCCCAGAACTCCCCAAAACCCTAAAAAAAACCCCACAAATGCCCAGAAACACTGAATACCTCCACAAACACAACGCAAAAGCACACACAGAACCCTTAACACGCCGCAAACACCAACAGAACCACAAATACCCCCACAAACACACCGTCTAAATGCTTAGTAGCCCCATAAACATCCATATAAACCTTAAATCTCCCACTAAGCACACCCAAATCCCTTAATGCCACCACAAACACCCCAAAACCTTGAATACCAACACAAACACCT
>JBCNYG010000002.1:20878812-20889296 GCA_039654305.1 Porochilus rendahli | reverse complement strand
CCCCCCCCCCCCCCCCCCCCTCCCCCCCCCCCCCCCCCCCCCCCACCCCCCCCCCCCCTCCCTCCCCCCCCCCCCCCCCCCCACCACCGACAACCCGGTGACAGCGGGACCTAAACCCCCCCGAACTTCAGATCAGTAAGCTAGCACCGTACCTCCGGCGACTATAGTTGTAAATGTAACACCAAATTTTAAAGAAGCATAGCAAGTGGCACAAAAAAATATATTTAGGCATTTATTTAAATTTCACTATTTGTCCAAGTGATGTGTTTTCTCAGAAGGTTTGTCAGTAGCAGAGTCTGCATAACTTTCGCTCTTAAGGTCTACAGTTGAATTTATTAATGCTCCTTTGATAAACACTGAATCTGATATTTTCATTTTGGATCTGAGTAACTATCATATTCTCAAAATGAAAGGTATGAAACAAGTACTGTACTACTGTGAGATTGGGGTGATACCCTCGAGCTTACACCTTTTGTAATTTTATGCATGTATCTGTTAGCTTTTGACTTTTCTCTAAAAACTTCCTATAGTCTGGTTATGTACCTTTAAATCATTTGAAAATTCTGCAAAGGATGATGATGCCACACCAGTGACAGTGTGTGAGACGGTGTGTGTGTGTGGCATTAATATCTCACTCACTCATTCATTTTCCAAACCACTTAATCCTATTAGGGCCAAAGGGGAAGTTGGCCGCCTATCTCAGCTCACACTGGACAAAGGCGGGGTACACCCTGAACAGCTCACCAGACCATCGCAGCACCAACACACGCACACAACCATTCACACTCACACTCACACCTAGGGGCAATTTGTAACAGCCAATTAGCCTAATGTGCACGTCATTGGACTGTGGGAGGAAACCAGCGTACCCGGAGGAAACCCACTCAAGGGCAAGAATACGCATTCTTCACACGGAAACGCCCTCGTCGAACCTGGAACTCAAACCTAGGACATTCTCGCTGCAACTGTGCCACAGGACATTAATATCTGAAACTTTTGAATTATTTTGGCTGATGGAAGCTTGCATTTTGGTAAAGTTATTTGTGAACAGTAAGTCGGATTGAACATGAATGTAATGAAAAGTGAATAAGCTTCAGTTCAGCCTCACTTTTTGAGATCAGGACTAACCTGTCTGTCACTGAGGTGCTAACATCAAGACACCCTGTGAAATCCATTACATGGAATAGTGTCTGCAGTTGAGGGTTAATCTAGACTTGCTGATACCACCACAGTGATAATGAAATATTTATTATGCGTTTTTAAGAGTGCAACAGAAAAACAAACAAAAAAATCGGATCATGTTTGGGGTGTGGATCTGGCCCTGGATGGACCAGGGGAAAGCCAGTGAAGGCGCATTAAAACCTGCAGCAGTTCAAACACCTCTCAGCTCATCTCGGCTAAAAACGCCCTGCGGCTGTTCTGTCGGGGGAAAACGTGAGAAACGGTGCGGACGGTGACGGGCTCCGCGGCCACGGTGGAGCTCCGCCAGAACTCTCCTCTCAGGACGGACCTGAAGGCCTTCCTGAACTCCTCGTTCTTCCACGTGTACAGGAACGGGTCGGACACGAAGACGGAGCAGAACAGGAGCCAGGCGCACGTGCGCAGCGCCGCCGGCACGGGAACGAACAAGCCGGCGGTCAGGGTCCATAACACCGGCTCCGTGGCCAACACAAACACCAGGCACACCCCCAGCACGTGAACACCGAGCCGCTTGTCCTTTCTCGGGAACGAGTACGGCAGGTTGTTGACCAGCTGGAAGTGCAGCACGCTGACGCGCTTCGCGCTGATCTGGACGCGCCGGAAGATCTTGAAGTAGCAGTAAGTCACAACCGCGGTCTGGCCGAGAATGTTGAGCGCAAGCGTCGCGGCGGCCCAGGGTTCCGAGAGCAGCATGAGCAGCATCGGTCCGCACGCGAACGCCGGGCGACGGGCTACCGCGAGCCACGACAGCAGCAGGCACGCGAGCGCGACGAGCCACGACGCGCCGATCATGGCCTGCGCGCGCCTCCGCTGATAGAGCGCGTGGTATGCGGTGGAAGGCTTCGTGATCAGCACGTAGCGGTTTACGGCGATCAGCGAGTGCGACAGGAGCGACACGGTGGCGCCGAGGAAAAGCAGCGCGTCCCGCGGTGCGGCACTGAAGAGCGGCGCTGGCACTGACGCCGCGACGGCCGCCTCGTGCGGCATCCAGAAGGCGCACACGAGCAAGTCAGCCGTGCAGCCGTTCACGATGAAGGCGTTGCTCGCTGTGCGCAGCTTCTTGAAGCTCAGCACCAGACTGATGACCAACAGGTTGAGGACGGTGCCGAGAGCGCACATGAACGAAAACAGGACGGCGATGGAGATGCGCTCCGCGGCTCCGGTGTCGCACCGACCCGCCGTGCTGTTCTGCATGACCGCTCACGAGCCGCGCGTTCACGTCATATCACGGCTCGCTGTCCGAGCGAAGGGAACGGGATGCGCGTGCAGCACTCTATCGCTCTGGTCATCTTCCCTGGTGCTGATGCTGCAGCCGTGGTTTTGTACGTGTGTGTGCGCGCGTGCGTGTGCGCTTCCTCTCTCGGTCCTCTGTTCTCTAGCGCACGCGACGGATTGCGAGAACAGTAGAGCTGATTTTTACCTATGAGAAACAAAAAACAAACATTCTACCATCATTAACGGGGGTGGGGGGCATGCTACATTAGCCATGATTACACGTGAGATGTCACCTAGAGAAGTTCACTGATGATGCACACAGTGGATCAGCTGGCGTCCTCCAATAGTCTCTTAAAAAAGGGGTAATCACCTGTAATTTTCACTATGCATGATGATATGATAACCCCCCCACCCCCACTCCACCCCAACGGTTAGTCCACTGTAACTTTACCATTCAGCAAATACAGCCTCTGCAGCAAACTATAAGAAAAAAGAAATCTGCAAATGTTAGACGCATACAATGTGTAATCCAATTCTCACCCGAAGTCAGCTGGGATTGGCTTCAGACACCCCACGACTTTGACAGATAAGTGGTATAGATGTGATGGAAGAAAAAATTAACTAAAGGCTGTATTTTATGAGATGAATTAAAAAAAAAAGAATCGCAGCATAGTAACATCCCTACGTCAGATACCACAGTTTAACCAGTTTGTCTTCCCATCCTCCCTATTTATTGAATTGTCACCCACCTCACAGGATGCTTTTAGTTTCGAGATATCCGTGGACCAAGGGGGACACGGTGGCGCAGTGGTTAGGAGGTCTGCCTTACAGACGTTTGGAGGTTTTTGTGAGGAGTTTGCATGTTCTCCCCATGCTTGTGTGGGTTTCCTCCGGGTACTCTGGTTTTCTCCAACAGTCCAAAAACAAGCACAGTAGGCTCATTAGCGGTTTCAAAATGCCCCTAGGTGTGAATGTGAATGATTTTGTGCATGTTGGCACAAAAATGCTTGTACCTCCAAAATTTTGCATGTTGCTGCACAATATGTTAGGCAGTCAAGAGCTGTAACAAAAATAATTATTATTGTGTAATAATAAATAAGAGCTGTAAAAGGTATTTCAGAAAGCTGTTAACTGAGTAAACAAAATTGAAATTTTGTAAACAAAATTGAGACTGTGTATAGAAATAGAGCTTCCTGTGTAGTTATGTCATATAACTTTCATAATGCAATAATAAAAAGCTCCATAATTAATGTTTATATTATATAAAATGTACATAGATAACAGTTATTAGTTCAGTAAAAATGTGACCAATGTACCTTCTTGCTATGTATTTAACAATGACGTATTAGTATTGGATATATTGGCAATGGTTCAATGGTAGATTCAAACTGTATCAGTTTTTCAATAGCTCAGGTATACTTAATCTCAAGCTTCATTGAAATTACCCTTATCAGTCAGGTTTTTGCTGATATAAATATATGATGAGTAAAACTATTATCATCATCATCATCATCATCATCATCATCATCATATATATATAATGTGGTATGAGGGGGAAAAAGGACTACAATTTCATCGCTACAAGCCTGTTTCGTGGTTGCCCACTGATCAGGGAATTTTTTACCTCATACCACATATTTAGCTCTACTTCGATGTATTGAGCACTGTCTTACTATATATATATATGTGTGTGTGTGTATGTGGTATAAGGAAAAAAATGACTACAATTTTATCCCTACAGACCTGTTTCGTGGTTGCCCACTCAACAAGGGTTGATATATATATATATATATATATATATATACACACCCAGTGATATACCGTACTGTATCGTGGACATGTGAGGCAGTGTTCACCTCCCAAAGTTGGCCACGGCACGGCAAGCCAATGACGTACCTAGCAAACGTTCATATAGCATGCATTACATATGTATATGCAACCCAACTTGCAACCCAAATTGGGATAAAACAGCTTAGAAAAGGAATGAATGAATAAATGAATAATGTGTCATTCAGAAACGAGCCTGTTCTTTGAGTTGGCTCTTTTAGAGACGCATTACATTATTAAAGTCCACATTTTGCATGAAAAATTTACTCCCATATTTGTGTGTACACATTACCGATCAATAAAAGCTTATCAGCATCTTCAGTTTGAATCCATAGTTCACTTTATGTGGAAAACAGATGAAGGGGTGCAATGGAGGGATCCACAAGAAAAGTACAAAGTGTAGCCTGTTCAATTACAAGTGAACACAATTAGGGAAACGTTCGCATCGTTATCCACCCACAAAGCTGTGCCTGCTGTGAAAAGAGCTCAAACACAAATCTCAAACCGCCACTCTATTAAAGCACAGACATTTATATGATCTGCTGTGTGTTCTAGAGAACATTAATTAGATTTCTGTTTAATTGACCCTGTACAATTAAATGAAAACTATTGTATTACATACCATACCACCATTTTATTTGTGGAATGAAAATGTCTACACAGATAAGACAAAACATTAGAAATCTGAAATTTTTGCATTTTATTCTCTGTTAAAACTAAAAAATAGCATTACAGTGTTTTGCCATTCATTCTCTCTATTCACTGCTCATGAAAAGCAAAATGCTTAGCAACACTAACATGAAGATTCTTTATGTACGGCTGCAAAAAAGGGATTATATATACAGAATACATCTTGTATATGTAAAGAATATCGTACAGCCATAATCTGTATATTCCAAAGAGGTAGAATACATGAATTGAGAAATAAAATGTATAAACATAGAAAAGCACTACATAATCTGGAATGTAGAGTGCGCTACTACAGGGCCAAACAGGTGACAGTAATCAGTACACAACACACAACAGCAAACAGAATAAAACATAATTCTAAACCATTTATACATTAAATCAGTGGAAACCCAACAGAAGATTTAACATCATTAAACATCTAGGTTTAATCGTCAGTAAATAAGTGACCCTCAGCAACAATACTCATTAAGATTGAACATATCATTAATATTGTATTAAAATAGGTGACTTTGTGCTATTTTTGTATAACACAATCATCAAAGCATTTCATTTTTAATGTTATCATATATAAAATCTTATTTACCATCACCATCAAGATGTCATAAGGTATATTACCTTATATCACACACACACTATAATGCATTAACAGTCCTCATCGCTAAGGTGGCATGTATAAACACACACACAAAACCTTTCTCCGCATTGAATATTTCCACATTTTGTAGTGTTATAAAATAAAATGGACCTACCTGGTATTAAAAGTCATAAACAGCTTACAAAAAAATAATAATCCCATAATAGGTACACAAGGGTAGAAACAAATAAGGTCCTGTATAAATATCGTAGAACGAGAATTATTTTATGCACATATTCACACTTCCTTGCTACTAAACCTTAAGATTAGTCATCAATTATCAAAGAAAACTTTGAATACATTATTAACATTGAAAACTACGTGATAACACAAATGAAGAGGGGAATAATCTAAGAAAAGAACTCATTTAATCGCAACAGGGAAGAATACTGCAATAATTTTATTTACAAGAAATAGTGCAAATCCTTGTTCATTTTATTTAAAGATATATACTACTATATATACATGCACATGAGATCAACTTGCTAAACTAATTGTCCCATAGGTGTAAGTGTGAATAACTTTTTTGTGTTTGTCTTAGCCTTGAAAAACTGGAAACCTGTTAAGGATGTACCCCACCCCCAACCCAAAGTCAGCTGGGATTGGTTCCAGCTTCGTGGCCAATGAAAGGTAAACCATACAGATTAATGGATGTCTTATTATACTAGTTAAATTCATTTCAATTCCCGGTCACAAAACCCTACAAATGTGGAAAAGTTCAATGTGGACAAATGCTTTTTAAAAGCAGCATTAATTTTCTGTGTGCATTAAACAGTATTAGGATTGCTTGTGCTCATCTGCATCTTAATGAGATCTGTGTAGGAGTTGGATTAAAGTCCCTGAAGCATCCCAGCTCCAGTTTGGAGCTGTTACAAAACGACACAATCATGCCGTAGAGCTGCAGAGCGTGTCAGGACCAGTACCGACTCCCAGCAGCCAGCTCACACACACACGCTCTGAGTTCATGCTAATTTACTCTGATAACCATGGGCCCTGCTAAAATCACAGCTAAGTAAAAAAAGAGGCCATGGATTATTTCTTAGAAATAGACTTACATAGAGAGCAGCTCTATGCAGCACTGGAGTTTTAAATAACACTAGAGAGCAATAAGGTGATCTCAGTATCACAATTACTTTATAATCCTGTAGGAATCTTTAGTACACACATAACACTGATATGGTTCATAAATGTGAATGACTAATCATAGAGCAATGTAGTAGGCACACAACTAATTTGTGGAACTCTGCTGTGTTGTCAACAATCATGAAGTGAAGACATCCTTGATTTACAGTGTGACCTTAAAAGAAATAATCCGATTTTTTAGAAGTGTTAGAGTGTTCACACCTAGTTCTGCAGTTCAAACTAGTTTGGTTTGGTTAATTTGCATCAGTGTTTGTGTTAATGTTTAATGAGCCAATAAAGGTTTATGGAGAACTGAACATACTGAATGAACATTTAAAGAGTGCAGGTAGAAGTCATAAAAATCATCCTAGTGCACAGAGCTTGGATCATTTATTATATAAATGGTTATTCTGTATATTGCATCCACTGCTTTGCTTATATTTCCTTTTTGTGAAAGCTCTACTGTATGTCCACATGACAATCCAAAAGAAATCTGTTTTACTGTTTTTTAAACAAACATAATGGCAGACAGCATGTATACCGAAACATGTCATTGTGTGAAATTTACTCCGTTGTCTGGTTAAACATTTGATAAAATTAAACATGACATACCCACACCTTATCTGAACTGGGGCACAGTTTCTATGTTTAACACATGTCTGATGCTTTCGTGAACACTATACTGCATACATGGATCTGTTAAAGGTTGGCTTGATTAATACGTTTAACACATATGTATCCCATAGTTTAGCCCTTATACTCTAGGTTTGATATGTTAGAGTAACGCTTTTAAGATAATAAAAGGGTTCCCCTTAAACAAATTTCCTTTATCCAGAAACACATTCTGTACACTTTACAGAGTCTCAGAGAAAGTGGATCATACATCAAAAAGTATAGAGAAATAGTATAGACAAATCATAAAAAAATATCTGAAAATAAAATTCTTATCTGCATAAATTTTATATTTCTATCTACCCATTCGTCCATCCATCCATTGAGAGAGAGAGTGAGAGAGAGAGAGAGAGAGAAAGACAGCAAATCTATATTAGAACCGATAATTATACGTTTCTTTCAGAGCATTTTAACACTGGATCTTTTGCTGTCGCCTACAGACCCAGTTTCACCACCTCTGGTTATATGCAGCTCCTTGTGTGCTCACAGAGCAGGCCGGATCTCAGCAAGCGGAGAAAGGCTAATGGGCCAGTAGGACAGGTTCAGGATCAGTGCAGAGTTGCTGCTTTAATACCGAATGCACTCCGACTGAAGGGACTGGTAGAGAGGGGAGAATAATAATAAGAGACAAAGCTATTACCACACTAAAAATAACAACAAAAAATGACACAGCACAGAAAAAAATGGTCTAAACAAGTGAGCTTTGAAGCTTATTACTATGGAACAGACAGATTAGAGAGCACTGGGAAGGAGGGAGAGTCATCTCAATGTGAACATGGAAATTAAATTTGCATTAAATATGTGAACATTATACTCACTCTCCTCGCTAATAGACAGGAAACATTTATGCCAAGTAATAGAAAAAGTTGCTGAATACAGATGTACCACATGCATAATCGAGTGCCAATTTTGTGCATATTGTTCAAAAGACGTGCATGAAGAGTGAATGCTAGCCCGTCTGGTTTGACCCCAGAGAAGAGCATTAAAAGCAGAAAAAGTTAACACTGGCTATGATAGAAAGGAGTCGGGACACACAGTGTATACCTGGTTGATGCATATAAGGCTGCAGTAGCATCTTCAAGCAGGATAATATAGTCTACCATACTTTAAAAATAGTTCAGGAATGGTTTAAAGAAAATTGGCCTCCAAAATCCCCATGTGTGGGATGTGCTGGACAAAAAACCTTGCAACTTACACCAACTAAAGGTTTTGCTGCAAACTGCTTTTGTGCCTGATTGCACAGAACACCCTCAGAGGTCTTGTGGAGTTCATGCTTTGATGGGTTAGAGCTGGCTTATGGGTTATGGCTGATTGGTGTGTGTGTGTGTGTGTGTGTGTGTGTACATATAGTTGTTGCTGATTGGTTTATATCCCAATATAAAAGGTTTGCTGGTAAATTATTAACAAAATTGGTGCTGGATCTAACAAAACAAGTTGATTTAATATTATGTACTGAAATAAATCAACATTGAAAATGAGGGAAAAGAAAAGATTTTGAAACATGTTAACTTTTTTCAGTTTTAAGGATAAAAAAACATCAATTGAAAAGCAATAGGAAAAAAATGCAAATTAGTCATGTCTGTCTGCTAAATGGACATGATGGATGCTGAAGGAACAGATAAAAAAAAAATCAACAGAACATAACTGAGGTAAACAAGAAGCTTTGTGTTCTTTCCTTTCCAAGCCTGAAGATAGTGGGTGTTTTGATCTGGCTCGCAACCAGATCACACTCCTCATGGTCATTTGATGTCTTGGAATTTGTGATGTTCTGCAGTGGAAATGTTTTCATAATAGCAAACCAAGATTGTAGTTGTGCACCTGTACCTCAGGATGAAAGTTTACTTCATATGGGCATGTGTGGGTGAGAACCGGTGCTAAATCAATCATTTTAAACAGAACAGGGAGACGTGTCATTAAAAGCTAGGGAAATAGCCCAGCTTTATTATGCTCTTCTTTTCACAGTGCAAGTCACCTGATCAGAGACATTGCATCTACTTTTTGACAAGGAATAGAAAACTAGATTGGTGGGAAAAGTAGATTTGCTCAAAGGAAACTGTGGCTGTGAGGACATTGAAAGCTTTTAATGGCATTACAGTAGTTATTCTGTATTACACCTCAGGAAGAATATTCAAGCTTTGAGCACGTAGGCGTGAATTGGCTTTACACCATCTATTTAAAAGCTAAAGTAGAGCTCCTGCATCCTGCTGCTCATGTCACGACAGACCACTTAATGGAGCTGGGTGTTCCCTCCAAGGAAAGCACAAACACGCCAATTCAAGGAAATTCACATCTGATCTTTGCATCTGACCTGCAGCGGTTTGTTCATTTATGTGTACAGAGGGTTGTTTCCCTTTTTTTATTGCTTTATGACTGAGCAGTGAGGTCAACAAACATCTTCATACATCCCTCACAACATGTAACCAGTGTTATTAAATTCTCAAATCTGATTGGTCAAAGATGTTGATTAATTAATTATTCACCTAAAGCCAGGTGGATGTTGCTGAACTGAATATGCTAATGAATGGACTACTCTATTCCGAGTTGAAAACTAGTCAGTGACATCCTCTTCACCTCATGCGAATAACTTAATTAACCAGAGACAGCAAACCAACCAGATCATAGTTCCCTCGTAATATACGTAGTAAGAAATTTAGTTATACAAATATATTTAGTATAACTACATAAAACACTAATTTCTTTATATGACAGAGCAGTTTCATGATTCAGCAAAAGGTGCAAGCTTAGAATGTGTTATTATACACTATAATAATGTGGTATTAAACAGTGAATCCCTCACCAGTCTCCCCAACCCCCATGTTTTCCTATGCTATCTAAACTTTAATGTAATATTAACTTTAATATTAACACCTCATTCTAATATAAAAGCTCATCCCAAGGATTTGTTCACCAGATACTTCACTGTTCTTAAAATTGTTGGGTGTTTATGTTTTATTTTAAATTAATGGAAGGAGTCTCCATGAGTCAGGGTGATGCTATCCGTATTTCCTTTTTTTTTTTTTTTTTTTTTTTTTTTCCACCACCAAACCCCCACCCCCCTTCCCCCCCCCTCCCCCCAAACCCCCCAACCTTTTGCCCCAAAAACACCTCCAAAATTCCACACCGT
>JBCNYG010000002.1:20857667-20868177 GCA_039654305.1 Porochilus rendahli | reverse complement strand
CTACTGTGCATGTTTTTGGACTGTGGGAGGAAACCGGAATACCCGGAGGAAACCCACGCAAGCACAGGGAGAACATGTACATGAACTTGCTGTGAGCGGACGTGCTAACCACTACGCCACCGTGCCGCCCTTTTTGCAAAACAGAAAAAGGGAAATGAATTATGCATTCAGCAGCTGTGTTTGCATCTGAGCTTTTTAAACAAACCAACATGACCTGAGCCACACTGTTGACAACTGAGATTCAAGCATGGGTCTCAAAAGTATAGTTTAATAACAAGACTGAGAGTTTACCTAATCTCGCACTGTTTTCTTGCTACATTCAACATCATATTAATCAGAACTCTAACAGAATTAGCAGCGATGATGCAAATGTGCCCTAGGATGAAATACAGCTGTATAACTGAGTTACATAACAGCAGTGATTCAGCACAGTTAGATCTACCATCATGAGCCTTAAAACTGGTCTGTTGAGCAAAAAACTAAAGTGCCATTGTATTGCTCTCTTCATGTAGCTGAAATGTGGGTAAATCCCATTGCACTGCTATCATCAGGTAGTCAAACGACATTATGGGTAATTTAGGAACGTGAATATATTTCATAGACTATCCATTCATCCATCCATTAACTATTCTGCTTATCTGTCTGGGACATGGGGAAGCTGAAGCCAATCCCAGCTGTCTTCAGGCAAGACGCAGGGCACATCCTGAAGCGGTCTTCAGTCTATCGCAGGACAAACGCAGGACAAACACAGAGACAAGGCCCTACACACTCATACCTGTGGGTAATTTAGAGCTAAAGTGCCTGTCTTTAGACTGCGGCAGTAGACTGGAGTACCTAAAGGAAACCCACACAGCACAGATAGAACATGCAAACTCCACACAGAAAGACCCTTGGTCAAGATTCGAACCCAGAACCTTTGGCTGTGAGGCAACAGTACCAAACCAAACATAGAAAGTGCTATGAATTACATGGCGGTACAATGGCATTGTGATTAGCATGTCCACCTCACAGCAAGAAGGTCCTGGGTTCAATTCTCCCCATGCTTGTGTTGGGTTCTACCAGCCTCCCGGAAACCCTAGGAGGAGTAAGTGAGTGAGAATAAGAGAATGTCATTAGAAAATAAATTTTGAATGTTAATCATTGTAAATCCTATTAATGAAGGTGTGTGACAATATGATAATGTGTAAATCATAATACTGATAAAGACAGAAGAATATTTATGGAGGATTTTTTTTCGGCACCAAAATTTTGATCTTCAGATAAACATTAACTGAAGCCCTACTGCAAATATTAAACCGCATCATTAAAGCAGTTCTCAGTTCAGTACATCTTTAGTGCTTTTATCAAGCAGATAAAACATGAACAACCAACAAAGACAGAACATCATTAAAGGGAATGGTGTTTCAGGATCTACCTGTGTTAAGGAACAAAGACAACATCTACAAGAGACAAGTGATACTGCATGTTACTATGGAAACTGCACACTCGGCCCCCAGCCCCGATGTAATTACTTTAGCTCCACATCTTTTGTTTGAGAGGCTCAGGAACATGTAATCTAAACCTGATTGGGTTGTTTAAAAAATAATAATAATAAATAATATTTTATATAATAAAATATATTTATATATATAAATATATATTTACATTTATATAATATTATATAGGTTAATACTGATTGTGTTAAATTATACCTTTGAATCGACATGAATTTTGTTTTTTAAATTAAAAGGATTACACTTGTCTGAAATCACATGTGCGCTATACTTTATCTCTCACTTTATTTAAAAAAAATGCTAATGTTTCTATTTTAAAAAAAATACACTACACAATGTAGACATCAAACATGAATAAATCTTTTTAACTGTTACCAAGTGGCACACATCATGCTCCAGAAAAATTAAGCTATTTAGATATCATTACACAACTGTTAAAAATCAAAGAACAAAATTATTTTGAATGAAAGGTTTACTTATAATGACTTAGCCATCAGTGATTGGTTTCGGGCTTTTTCCTCTAGTGAGTCCAGCTGACCTTCATACTACCATCCGTAGATCTCAAAGGACTGTCAGCGCATCATTGAATTATAGGCTGGTCTTACCTCAGAGTTGTGGAGGTGGATGACCTGGGCTGCCTCCTGCCCTTTAAGGCACGCAGTTTGTCTCCTTGAGTCATGCTGAGCAGCCCATTTTCACTGTATTCACTGTTCTGTAAAATGAGTAAGACACACTGTACAGTATAGTTGCAGGAATGTTTAGCACCTTGACCTACACCCTTGAAGCTACTCATAACTTTTGATGTGGAAAAATGTTTTAGGGAATGTCCCGAATCTTTCAATCATTAATCAAATGTTTCCTTATCTGTAGTCCATGAGAAAAATGGAAGAGTCTTTCAGGGAAGACTTGTATCACCGATATTGCTTATTTCCAGTAGCAGTGAAAAATCTTCATTCATTTTCTGAACCCTTTATTCCTAATTAGGGTCGCGGGGAGGCTGGCGCCCATCTCAGCCGACTCTGGGCGAGGGAGGGGTAGTGAAAAATCTTAATATATATATATATATATATATAATTATACTGAGGATAAAAACTGACAAACACCGTATTCATGTGTGTACTCTGACCTGCCTCTCATAATCATACATTAGGATAAGTGCTGTTTGGAGAGACCTGATCACCAATTCATGCTGATACTGACAGTAAAAGCATCGGAGTCTAATAAATAAGCGCTGAGGAGTGATGGCATGGGAAAGTGTCAACCACTCCTCACCTCTTCTATGCTGCTGGATCTGATGAAGCTGCTGCTGATGGTCAAATCATCCATGCTAGAGATGAGGCGAGGGATTCTGCTTTCATCAAACACACGCAATTTCTGCAGTTTAGAGCGAAACACTTCTCCCTGAGCCCACAGAGTTGTCTGCTTCCTACACAACAGCAAAACAAAGAAACAGAGCAAAAGAACAAAAACAAAGATGGATGAACAGAGAAGACAGAGGGGAGAGCATTCATTTTCATGTGTTATACAAGGGAATAACATACACAGTGTTTTGTTTTTCATGTCACAAAAATGATTGCAAACTTAATTTATTACAGATATTGCACAATCATTTTTATCCATTTATAATCACATTTGATATTGTGGAACATCACTTGCATTACAGAAGCTACACACAATTGTTCCCTCACCAGTCTTTCTGGTGGCAATTTAACAGAAATACAAATACTAATACAAACTCCTCCTCCACCCCTGACTATTCTTAGACTTCTCAGACCCAGGAGAACTGTGTGAAGCTTACACCTACAAGTGGCCCTGACCAAGTTGTTTTTAAAGGAACTATAATTAGTAGAAGCAGCCTTTTAATCCCATATCCTCCACCACTGAGTGCATTGGGTCACTATTCCCTAGGACAAACAAGTCTGTGGACTGTGGGAGAAAACCTGAGCACCCAGAGAAAAGCCACACAAGCATAGCAAGAACATGCAAACTCCACACAGAAAGTACCTTCTTGCTGTGAGGTGTGAGTGCTAACCACTACGTCGCTGTGCTGGCTGTTTATTAAAAAGAGTACATTCAGATTCTGATAAATCCTGCATGCCATACAGTGGCTTCAGGGATAAAACATGCTAAGCAGTTAGCATTTGTCTCTCCAGCAATGGCAATAATAGGACTTTGGTAAATTCGTTCAAACATCACTTCAGTGAAGGAGGTCTGCTTTAACTCCGCACTGACAGATACAGACCTTGACCTGACCATGCATGTATGTGACTTTGTGTGACAGTATGGCCGAAACACAAAACACACACAATGAATCCTTCTGGATCCCGGCATAATAAATCAGATTAAGCACTTGTTCTCACAGATTTTATGTCATCTAATCCACAGCATATGTGCTACATCTGCATTGCTACTTCCTCTTCTGCATAAAGGAGTTTATCATCCTACACACTTGCTTAAGAACCTTTCCTGGCAGCCAAGGAGTGGACATCCATGCTTATCAGAAAGACACAAGTTCATGAGAGCACAAAGTAAAAAAGGGAGAGCTGCTTTGAGAAAAGATAAACCTTCTCCATGCATTTCACTCCGACTCGCTGCTTTATGCACTCAATCACATTCTGCTGCTGTTCGGACACTAAAAATTTCCCAAGAACAATTTATGACCTGGTTTCCCTTGCTTTTGTGGATAATCTGACCTGGATATTGTCAGTCTGGAGTACTGTCAAGCTACTATGTAGTGATGATAAACTTCATTTATCAATCTTGTAGTATATTTATGTGCAAATTTCTTTTTTTTTTTACTTTTTGTCACAAAAGTCCTTTCCATATTTGCACATTTTCGTTCATAATCATATGTACACTTAACAAAAAAAAAAAAGGAACTCTCCCAGTTCTTAGGAGATGACTCACAGGAGATTCATAAGTAAGCCCTCTACCCTACTTACTCCTCTAGGAAGTGTTGCTGGGGCCCGATGATGGAGCCAGGTCTGCAGATACGGATCCAGGCGATGGTTTCACCTGCAGTGAATCTGTAGTGTTTCATCAGGTAGCAGCCAATGAGTGTGCCTGTCCTGCCCAAACCAGCTGGGAAATGAAAAGAAACATGAAAAGTTGAGCAATGTGGCAACTGACTAAAGACTTAAAGAATTTAAAATAAAGTTTCAGTCTGGACTAGGGAGTCAAGGTTGAAGTTGAGTCACATGGAGTTCGATTAATAATAGCAGAATTTAAAGTGTAGTAGGTTACAAATCAACAGCTGCCCTGGAATAAACTCATATCAAGTACCTCAATGTGCCAGCTTTTCGTATATACATATATATTTACTGTCAGATATTTTTAACCTTGTTTCCTCAGTGCAAAGAGACCACCAGATTTTAGAGCAGTTATTAACAGCATTGGTGATTGTAAGGAAGGCTGCAGAGACTAAAAATAAGTGTGAACACTGCAATTGATAATAATTAAAGTCACTAAGCAACAGCAACAAAAAAGCTGTTTGATGTTAAGTTCTGTATGTAAAAGCGGCAATAAATAAATACAATCAGCTTCATGCATTAGAATTTAAGAAATGGGTAAATAAAAAATAAAAAAATCATCGCCGGAGTATGCTATAATTATTTATAATCGCATTATCTGGTGCTTGTGCCTTTGAGTCTGATTCCTCTTAATGTTTCTTCCTCATGTCATCACAGGGTACTTTCACTGCAGTCACCTCTGGCTTTGTTACCTAAGGATCCAAGCCCATTGTTAAAAATTAAATATATAAGCAATATGAGTTGAAACCAAATCTTTAATTCATAAAATAGATACTGCTGTGAAAAATGTGCTCTAAATTAATTAAAAAGTTAAATCAAGTTACTAGACAGCTGCACGGGAACCCAACTCTCAATCTAGAACCCTAATGACCAATGGAGAGAAGATTTTTAATGCCCCAACAGTCAAAAAGAAACACAGTTGCCAGAGGAATCCAAGTCATAACGTCCAGGTAATGAGATAACAATATACAGGTGTAGAAATGTAAAGACAATTTTCAGTTTGATTCATTTTCAAATGCTAATTTAATTTTTACCAGCTACAGAGTTTACACTTTTATTTCTAGTCTCCCTAAAACTCCCATGGTTCTTAAATTCTCTAAAATGTAGTGGTCTCCCTCCACTAAAGAATGAAGTATATGGATGAGAATATCTGAAAAATAGTGCAGTTAGTGTACATCAACAAGCAAGCAGCAGGTTGAGTTTACATGTGACCCTCAGACTGTTTAAAAACTACTGAAATATATAGATACACGTGTTCTACATAACACACGACCCCTGATCACTACAGCACACAAATACTTAAGAGACGCTGATTGGCTGATTACTGCAGTGATTTAACATGTTTCAGACGGTAACCCTGACATGCCACGTCAGAAGACATATCAGAAGCCCACTAAGAAAATGGCTGAAATTATTGGAATGTGATTAAGAGCTACTACATAATTTGTTTAGGATCTGTTAAGCATTTGTACACAGTGAGAACTCATCAGACAGGTATTTAAATTTTGTGTGACCATAAGAGGATCACTTGTTTGTGAGACTAACCCTGGGTTTACACTACGGCATGAGCACGCTTGGAGCATGACTGAGGTATAAAAATGAGGCAGGGTGCATCCAAGAGATAAAACTTCAAGGAATAGTGTTTCCAAGTTCAAGATCTCCTACGATGGGAAGGTCTGCTACACTCTACTACAATTCCTACATTCGATAACACATCGTAACGGCAGCAAAACGTTTGACAGTCAAATATTTTGCCACGATCACGCCTGGCAATTAAAATCCCTTTGGATCATTTGTGTCCTCATTTATGACAGTTTATTCCAAGGAGAGACTGGCACACCCCGTTTCACAGATGAAAGTACCATGACTTTTGCACTGCTGTCTCTTCACCTCCTGGTGCTGAACCCACTTGGTGTGATCTGCACTTGCACCTGAGTGGAGTGTCACGTCCAGGTGGTCCTGTCGTCAGCCTGGCTTTCCTAATTTTCTAAATCTATGTTGAGATTTGCCCTGCGATGGCCTGGCGAGCTGTCCAGGGTGTACTCTGCCCTCATCCAGAGTCGGCTGAGATGGGCGCCAGCCTCCNNNTCGGCTGAGATGGGCGCCAGCCTCCCCGCGACCCTAATTAGGAATAAGCGTTTCAGAAAATGAATGAATGAATATGTTGAGATGGGCCATGTCTCTTTTACAAGAGTCTTTAAATCGCAGTTTGTTCTTCCGACTTCTCTTCTGCCTTCCACAGATTCCCCATACATAATTGCACATGACCTAGCCATCAGAACTGTTTCTGGTAGTGGTCATCGGGTTCTCCATACCAGCTCTCGTAAGAACAGCGGTTTCCGGGATTCTCTGTTGCCATGTGATTGAGTATTTTGCGGAGACATCTCATGTTGAAGGCATGCAGTTTGCCTTCCTGTCTAGTATATGTAGTCCAACTTTCTGAGCCGTAGAGGAGGGTTTTCAGACGCAGGCTTCGTACACTTGGATTTTAGTTTTGTTTGATAGTTTCTGGTTATTCCACACACGTTTGGTCATTTTACTGAAAGTTGCAGGAGCTTTACCAATGCATTTGCTTATCTCGGTATCCAGTTGCAGGTCATCGATGGTGGAGCCAAGATAACAGAAGCTCTGAACAACTGCAAGAGGTTCGCTGTCACAGAGTGTGCATAAACATCTATACAGTCATTGAATGTGTGCTTTAGGAGACATGGGAAGAAAATCCCAAAGCAGATTGGAGCAAGAACACATTGCCACTTGACACCATTTGAGATGCTCACCAAAGATGAACATTCTTTCCAGTCTAGGCATAGTAAAGATTACACTGTAAAATTGTTGTCCGAGCCCAAGACCATTGTTCGTACGTTCCAACATGCTATTTTGGTGAAAGTAGGGCAAGGAGAAGTCAGGTGGGACTCTGCTTTTTTTAACCCACCTTTACTAGGGGCTTTCTCTGATCGAGGCAAGCCGGCGGTCTCTAATTAGGGCTGCTTGGACACCTGGACAGGACATGGACGGCCAGCTAGTCATCATACTGCCAGCGGACGGCCATAATATCCAGGCCTTCAGCGCGTGCATCACGAAGATGGTGGCTGCCTTGTACCATCCAACTCCTCATAAGCACAGGGAGAGCATGCAAACTCCACACAGAAACACCCAAGCCTGAGAAACTACGCAACCGTGGCACCCGACCTTAATCAAAACTAATGTTTTCTGAATATGGAGGAGAAGACTTTAGAGTGATCTGACTCTCCCACAATATATAACATAACTTGGCAAAAAGTATGTAAATTTGAAGATGTGATGTACAATTTTGCTGAAACAATGCAAATACACGTTGTGACATACAAAATATGTATGTGCTATTATTCCGTTTAGATTTAGATTGATAAAAAAAAAAAGTGAAGTCAAAATGTATATATTTTTAATTCTGAATATTGTACTCACATTCAGTTACATCAATATACTCCAATTCCATTCAAAATGCTGTCGATAAACCAGCATGGAGCACCGTCACCTGATCAGCTTTTTATGTAGTTAATTCAACAGTGCCACCACGTGGCCATGCCATGTCAGTGAACAAGGCAAAATTTTTAAAAATCTCTCTTTAAGGATCTGCTCACCTTTACAGTGGACAGCGACAGCACCATCTGTGTTCTCGCAAATATGCAGGAAGCGGCAAGTGATAACGTCACTGGGCGTACTACCGTCCACGAAGAACAGGTCGTAGTGGTCAAAGCCTGCATCTGTGAAACGCTTGGCATCATAGATCTTTTTGTTAAGGCGGACAATGGTGGTGACATTGTGCTTCCGAAAGTATGGAAAGTAAGCTTCGGGGGCATGGAGAGGATAGCCTGCAAAGCAAAATTATATATATTAATTAATAAATAGATTAAATGTATTTTCTAGCAATTTTTCTAGTTTTTTATTGAGTTAAGATTGCATATTTTTTCTTGCATGTACTACTGTCAATTTAATCTTTATTTTTTAGTTATTTACCTTTAATGTAAGTAATTACTGTGCAATTTAAAGCTAATAGGAAATTTATTTGTGAAAATGATGAATCAGTATCTGGAGCCTCTGTCAAATTCTTTTTTTAAGATTAAAATGAGATTTAAATGCGTGATTGTATAGTTCATTGCACCAATAGCTCAATCCAACAATCAGACATGGTACATTCTAAAATGCAGGTCAAACCTGTTTATTGCCAAATGTGATGTGGACCAATTATTTATTTATTTATTTTAACAGGGGGTGGTGGTTTTGTGACAAGGTGAATATCAATTACCAAAAATTAAACATTTGGGTAAATTCCTGGATCTGCCCTAAATTTAGGTTTTATTCTTTATCACATGATTGAAAATTAATTAATTAACCAATTAATTTTTTTTTTTCATTTCTAAGACCACTGAAAATTCAGAATGAGGGAGGCAAAAAATAATAATAATTTTGCTCAATAAAGAATTCTAGCATAGTTTTGCATCTTTCATACATTTACTTCTTGGGGAAAAAAGTTTTTATGTTAGAAGTGTTGAGAAACAATACTAATATTATATTGTTCTGTTGTAAGCTATCTACAGCAAAGACAATACTTTCTATATTTACACTGTTAGTACTTGTTATGCTATTTTTCACACTTTTTGACAACTTTGAGTTGTCCGAACGAATACACAATGAAAACAAAAACAACACAAACAGGTTTGTTTTAAAATTGCATTGTATCACCCACTAAAATTGTGCCACTGCAGTAACACAAAATACATCAGATTTGAATAATTGTATCTGGCAACACCACGTGATGAGGAAATAAATCTCACTTGCTTAGCTCAAAGTCCATTGGTCATGTCACCAAATCAACACACAGCATACATTAGCTCTCTTAGGTACCACTGTGATAATCGTGCTGTGAAAAATCTGTAACTCACCATTTTCTACTTTACTCTTTGGGTGCGGCCCACTAAAGGCCAGGAATTTGCCTGGGACAATCCAGTTGAAGTCTCCATTCTCTACACGCTAGAGTGAAAAGAAACAGACAAAAAGAAACACAAAGTGATAAATAAGTTATAAAATTCTGTGTTACTCATGTTGCACAAGCTGGATACAGTAATACAGCTGAAAGACCATAATTGGCTTACAATTAAAGCTGTTACAAAGCACAAACTATATGTGTGGAGCCCTGAAACTGGAACTTATGAGCGGATCACATCAATGTGCTAGAAGGGCAAAGCCTGTGTCTTTTAAACATAAATTAACTGGGTTTGATTTTTATCAATATTAGCTGCAGTTAATAAACATTTTAAAAAAGATTATTTGAAAGTGATTTTCTTAAACCGAGTGTAACAGCACCCTTAGCAGTAGTCAGTTTAAAAAAAAAAAAAGCCTCAGAATGATAGCTTAGGCTCTGCTCAGTGAAGGGAGGCCAGAGCTGTAGGTTCATGCAGCCAAACATTTGAGGCATGTGATTTTACAGAGTGACACGCTTCCTAGTTTTAAGCTCTAATATAGGCCAATCCATTTGCAATCATTTTCTCACTTTCATTGTCATCAGGTTGTCATGACAGCAAATTTTCCAGTTCTAAATAAAAGAAAAATGGAAGCAGTGGTACATTGTATTGTTATTGTCACACCACTATAAAAGGTGCAGTTGTGTCCTATGACAGTTTCGCTCTGCATGTGTAGCAGCTTGTGTGTTTTACAGACTCAGTCACTGGTTACAAACTTGAACAAAATGGATTATTTACTCCAGCTTTAATTTTATGCAAATGACACAAAAGAACAGAAGATACAACCATAAACTTTTTTTTTAGTTTGAATAAAAGGATTCCACCTTTGAGAGTATACTATGTCTGTAATTTAAAGGAAGCATGGTTAACATTTTTGATGTCACCGATCAGCTTAACAACAAACGGAGAGGCTTTAATGAGCCTTGAATTTCACTGCTTGGAAGTAACTCAACTTTGGTTGAAAAAGAATATCAGATTTATATATATA
>JBCNYG010000002.1:20830359-20840389 GCA_039654305.1 Porochilus rendahli | reverse complement strand
TTATATATAATTTTTTTTTTTTACTTTATTTTTTTAATCTCTGTATAGAAAGGACTAATCCAAGACCACATCTATTATATATACTAAACACACAGACACATTCCCACACCAGCTGTCAGGAAGAAGAGAGGAAGATAGATGTATAGAAAAGAGAGAGAGGGAGATTAAGTGACAGAAAGAAGGCCCAAATGAGATTTCCGTTAAGTAAATCTGTTTAAGAGCTCATCATGGTAAAACTATAAAGTTAAAATCAGACACAGGATGTCTTCATAATGCTTGCATTGCTAGAACGGTCAAGAAGATGTTTGTTCTTGATGACACAAATCCACAAATGTGATTTGTTAAGTCTGCAGAACTGACTACAGGATCAACCGTTGTCTTCACGATAAACCTCACAGAGAGGGATATGAGGTCAGAGTCCATGACATCATGTGACCAGGTTCTTCATTGAACAGCAGTTCCGCAGACTAACACCAGAACACAGCAACAGTGTCTTGAGGTTTCCTGGCAATTCCAACACTTCTGTGTCAAGTTCATTAAAACCGAGAACATGTACACACCCTCAGAGACCACTGACCGTACGAAGTAATGAACTCACTGACGTTCCAGTGTGTGAGGGTGTCTGGAGAGTTAAAGTTTGTGCAATACTGCTGTCAAGCAGACCCCTCAATTTCCCAGCTTTGGTTATTTACACTGAACCAAACAAAGAATGCATAAAGCACCCTATTGTGTGTTTTTAGGTAGTATTTTTGTGTTTCAGGACCAGAGGCATGACCTCTCACACAATAGGAGCACGAGCTTCTTGTGTGATGTATGAATATCCAAAGCAAAGGCTATACATCAGTCCTTTCTGTTTCCATTTTGTTGAGAGATTTTTAAAATCCACCGAGGTGAGTCTCACAAATAATCAAAGCATCACACATTTATGCCACCATACGGACTGCTGTTTTCACAAAGACGTCAGTTCCAGTTCTAAGCCCATCGCTGGTGCCGGCTCAGAGACAGAACAATGACCCCCCATTCAGTGCTCTGATGTTTCATATAGAATGCTGAGGTGGAATAAGGGCGCAACATTCCTGCCTTGAACAGACTGTAAAAGGGGCTACTGTATGTAGATTAGTTGAGCTCAGTAGGAGGCCTGTGCTTTGTTACTCCTGCTGGCATTCATAAAATATTCAGCAACCAGACAACTTGAGCCAACAACAGAATAAACTCTGTGTGAGATTCTAGATGTGACCCACAAGTAGGACTGGGTACCAAAAATCCTTATGCAAAAGGCACAAAGTTTTTTCCATGGACACGAGTTTAAAAATATATATATTTACAAAATTGAATTTTTAAAAAAGGCCATAAACTTCTGAGTCTCAGACAGAGCATGACCAGGCAGAAGAGGTGTAGAGTGTGAAGTGTGAATGAATGGTTCCTGGTGAAATACAGTTTTTTAACATAGCACTTGTGAACTCAAGTAAAGTGTTTATGAGGACTTGAAGAGACAACCAGAGCAAAATACACCACATCCGAACACAGAAAGATGATTTTAGCAGTGGAATCAGCTAGTGTTAATGATTTACCGATCCAAGTTTTCCAAGAGAAAATTATTTACCTTTTCAATTTTAAATGATTTACATCTGTTGTTGATGAGAGGTCAGAGGAGAATTAACAGAAAGATTCAAGCTTACGGCAAATCTACAGAAACTGATACATCCACTCATTACAACTGTGGTGAACAGAAGCCAGGGGGGGTCTGAGCGAACCTGGACCAAATGGATAGAGAAGCAGGTTTGGGACCAAAAGGTTGCTGGTTCGATTCCCTGACCGGCAGGAAAAATGAGTGGCGGTAGTTAAAGGACCGCCCCTCCCCATCCTCCACCTTCACAGCTGAAGGACTGAACCTCAACTGCTCTACAGGCACCACATTGTGGCTACTCACTGCTCTAAGTGTGTTTGTGTGTGCTCACTCTGTATGGGTTAAAGACCTCATGTTACAAAACAAATTGTGACAAACGGTACAAAACAGAGAAAGATTCAAGATTTAAAATGCCACCAAAAACACTTAATTCTGTTACAAAATAGTTGAGAAATAAAAGGAGGAGCATCCTGGACAAACAAACACTGCCCCCATTGCCACTGCTCTGCCGCTATTATTGTGACGTCATGGGCAGGAGTTTATCCCAAATGGGGCGGGCCTGGCACTGTGTAAACATTACTCGAGAATGGCGAGTGATGTGGAAAGTTTTCTGAAAGTTCTTCCAATCAGTTCTTTAAAAAAAATAATGTGCGGCCACGTGTTACTGTCTTTTTTTTTTTTTTTTTATACACTGTCACCAGAGGGGACACAGAAGAAAATTTGGTTTCTCATGTGCACAAGTTTAAGCTACAGCATGTATATAAATGGAAATACGGGAATTAATTGAACATTGCTGCTTTGCTTGTCTGCCCTCATGCCGTTATGTTATCTCTGAGTTACACTTAAAGCAGGTTTTGAAGTCTTGTGGTTTGTTTCGGCGTTGGGGATACACCAGCCTTGATCAGTCACCTTTTCAACTGATAACTTAACAGTGATGACAGACAAGCAAAGCTGCAGTGTATTTATAGGCGAGATATATACATATACACATATTGTCATTTGGAGATACATGATGTGGACGACAGACAAGCAAAGCTGCAATGTCTTTATAGGTGAATACAAGGTTAAAATGCCTTGAATGAAAACATAAATGACAGTCCTTTCACACTTCATGACCACCAATTCCACTAATCTTCCTTCCAGGGTACTCACATAAAAGGGCAAACAACAGCTCCAACCAAAAAACCAGGAAACCAGACCACACATAACTAAATCAATAAAGTCCACATCTGCACTACCACTACAATACACTGTATGTTTTACTCATTACTGAGGCGATGACCTAAAGATCCATCCAGCAGCTCTGTGATAAAACCCTGTGCCTCTTTTCAGGTTGAAAATTGTCAAAAGAGCTAATATAAGCTCAGGTTCAGGGTTCAGGCTACATTTAGCCTGATAGGCAGAGCGTGCATATCCCTAAGAGAGACTTTAACGTGACATTGTGTGATAGATAATTAGCTCATACAAGTACAGTCACACCTCAGTTCTTTATGCAAAGTGTACGTTGGGCTGCTGTACAGCTGTGTGCACCATATTTGCAAGGCACGAAGATAAAATAAGGCACAAACTCATTTTCTACTACTTTTATTACTGCGTTCATTGTTATTCATTATTGCTAGATGTTAAACATAATTCTTTATCATTTATACTGAGCTGGTCGGTATAGCGAAATAAACCCAGATAACAGTAACAGTTCTTAAATAATGATCGGCTTATTGTAATGTATCCTGCTTATTACGTTGCTACTTACTGGATTTAAACATTATTATTGCTTCTGAAATGATGTGCTCCAAAATGTCTGTTGTGCATAAGAGACATACAGTCAGTCATACAGAAATAAACGTCACAGAGCACCATAATTGACCAATCAGAATCTTCAATCTGAAAACTGTACCAAATAAATGGTTTTGTAAATGGAAACTGGTGTACTCGGAGGAAACCCACGCAAGCATGTAGAGAACATGTAAACTCCACACAAAAACACCCGAGCCTTGAATCCGGGACCTTCTTTTGCTGTGAGATAGATGTTCTAACCAGTATGCCACCATGCCGCCACAAAACAGAAACAATAGTGCATAAAAGTCATTGTATATCAGATATGACAAGAAGCCGCCACAACAAAAAAAATTTAAGCATGCACCTTGAGTCTTCCTCAATTTTTTAATGTTTTTTTTTTTGTTCAACTCCCTACTAGTTTCACGATGTGTCGGTCAGTAATTTTCCAAATGACTTATAGAGTCATCCAGTAGTGAAGTGAAGATTGGGGCCAGAGATGTAATAGTTAGGGTTCTCTTCTCATGATCGAGACCCCTCATCAGACCCCTGGCAAGGTCTCAACCACAGCGGAGTGTCCCTCTTATGAGCTTCCAATAGCATTCCTTCCAGGAAGAGCTGAACTCCGAGTTGCTTCACTCCACGGAAACTGGGATAAACTTCAGTCTAATGAGCCAGTAGGCTTGGCTATAAAAAGCCCAGCGGACTTTACCTTTCCCTTACTTTACCTAGTAATGAAAACATGCTCTTTTTCCACATGCTGTTCTATGGTGTGGCATGAAAACCAGTGAAATTATTAATTATTAATAATTATTCATCACTGTATGCAAAACTGTATTTAATTGGGTCTAAAATTATCCTTTAATTCTTGTTGTCTAAAAACTATTAAACACGCGTACTTACAGGCCAGTGTGACTTTGTGTATTTCATTTGAAAATATGGACGTGGTGTGTTAGAAGCTTTAGAATGAGCACGTGAAATTAGCCAGGGAGTGTATTCCATGTGCACAGGGAGCCACACTGTCCCTTTGTTAAGCTCCACTGGCAGCCGATAAACTTAAAGGTCATGGAAAGTGTGAGGACGGACAGTTTGTGTCCCTGTCTTTATATTCTATATTTACACTTCAGCACTTCACACTCCTACAGGACACACAGCAGTCATAAAGCAGCCAGAATACAGATACACAAAAAAAAAAAGAAGAAAAAAAAAAGTCTAAAACGTCACATGCCATGAGCTCCGTGCTTGAATGAGCACATTTGATTTCACTGCTTTAGCACCTCTGGGAACATTAATCACAGATCCACTTAGTCAGTGTTGTCCATGCCTTTATGCTTCTGTCATTTAGACATGTGGGTTCAGGATGCTCACCAACAGGAAGAAGATTCGACTCTGATTTAACTCAGTAGGCAGTGACTTGAACAGGCCATGTGCTTTGGGTTGCAACATTTTTGTTCTGAAGATACGAGCTGCTAAACTGAGCCATGAGAGACAGACTGACCTGTAGTATCATAAATGGCTTTATGATTCCTGGTTCCATAGAGGTCCGATCTAAGAGCCAGACCAGTGGAGTACGTTCAGCAGTGACATTAACGATGCTAATGGAGTGCGAATGCTACAGTCTTAATGCTACCCTAACCCTAATCAGTCACCCAGCATTGAGAAACTAATCAAAGTTTTAAATACATTATTGTGCAGCCCTGCGTGAAAACAATTATTGTTAGCTACATGAACAAAGATCAATCAATACAGCATATTCTGGCACAGAGAGGACTTTCATGATGCATGCAGATTTAATTTCCTGATGAACCTTTCCAGGGCTTTAGAAGCACCTCAGCCAGGCATGTGGCTGGGTTCATAACGCATTGCTGCAGTGTAGGACTGTACTGCCCTTTTGTCTCTTTTTTTTTTTTAAGTCTGTTAGACACATCAGTAAGTGTGAGACACTGTCTCAGCTGTGTTCCAACTTCCACCCACGACCCCGTCCCATTTCTCTCGGATTGATGAAACCCGGGCCCTGACGGGCGGATAGTCCCCCGCATTGTTTACACACAATAACTGTGGCCTCGACAGCGTTGGCACGCCGACGTGTCCCACTGCACTGCACCCATAAAGCTCCCCCTCCTTGCCAAGTACCAGTCACATACAAGAATCTGTGAATGGTGTCTCTTCAGTGAAAAGCCATTTAAATTCGCCACTGTTCGAGTGTCTCACTGCAAAAGACTGCGATTAGCTTCTGCACGATTTAAATACCACACATAACAGTACAGGATTATTCGAAAGCATAACAAGGACACAATCTTTTCAAATAGAATAACTCATCTCAAAGCTATCATGTGCTGTTAATGTCAGCTGTACTGTATTTCAGTGGAATGTAGTGAGCAAAGGAGTGGTGTAGTTCAAAAATATACATATATAATATATCAGGAAGATCAGGAAAGTCATGATTGCTGGGCAAAACTGGCTTCTGAAACCATGAGCGCAAGGTTGCGAGACTTGTAGGAACTTTCACCTAAAGGACTAGACACATTTACCAGCACTGTCCTTACTTCCTCTAATACAAAAAATGGTAATCCATCAATTAATCCATCTACTACACATACCACTGGTGAGCTGGTGCCAAATCCTTTCAGACTTCAGGACAGAAGACACCATGAACGAGCCGCCAATCCATTACAAGAAAAGATTTTTCAACATGAAGTACCTGGTGTCTAAAGTAAAGCCGTAGCACTCTTGTCACTACCATTTTTTTAACAGTTCAGCAACCGGGCACGGGCCAAAACACTACTAATATGAAATGGCTGAACAGCACAGGGTTTTCTCAGGGTGAGTAAGCATTCAAAACATGAAAGTAATTGTCACTCATTGTATACTCCATAGTCATTTTAGAAAGAAGAAAGAAAAGAGAAAAACTCTATGACATGCAGGATACAGAAATAGTGGACACTCACAGCATAGGCACCAATCAGGACAGCAGCATTCGCCCTCTTGCGCTGGTCAAAGCTGGTGTAGTGCACAATCCGCTTTCGGGTCAGTGTGAAAGACTGAAGGGCAAAAAAAAATATCTGTGACAAATTGTGTCAAAAATATTCATATAAACAAAGAGAAAACTAAAGCAACTTGATTAAAAGTGTTAATATTATCATAATGTAAATATCACAGCAAACAGGAATTATTATTATTATTATCATGAAGTTAGGTCTGATGGATCTATCTGAAAATACTATCTCGATATGATGCACATTCATTTGTGGTTTTTTTTTTGTGTCTTACGTTTCCTTTTACAATATACCCTCCTCTGCCAAAAATAAGTTGCGCACTATTGTGTTGGACTTCCCTTCGCCTTGATTAAAGCATGTAATCACCGTGGCATTGTTTAGAAAAACTTAAGCTCTATTTTTTTTTTACTTCCATCCAGAGTTAGGTTCATTTTTCACCGACATCTCTTTTCTCTTTTTTTAAAAGCAGCTTGATGGCCTGGCAATGTGATAAACTGCTCACCCAGTACTTTCAGATCATCAATTTATTTCATTTTATTGCCACATAATGTTGCTGAGCCTCGACCTAACCAACTGAAGCAACATTGCCATGGTGATTATGTCTGTAATCAAAGATAAAGGCGGTCCAACAAAAGAGAGTCGGGGCCTTTTTTTCTTGGCAGAGTATAAATACAGACATACAGTATATAATCAATATCGCCATTTGGTGTTCTAAAGCATTTTCTGATCAATATTACACTTAGTTTAACCAGGCTTGCCTTTTACAATCATAACATCAATACTGCTGTAAAGTGTCATGGTCTCACTCGAAGAGAATTCTTTTGCTTACATTGCTCCTGGTTGGATGTAAATTAGGATTTGATATTCACATATCTCTGCTCTGACAGTATCATAAACAACCTGTGGCATATGCAGAGAAATCAGACAGATGCTCAAGCACCTGCCCCTGCTGCTGCTGCTAACCTTTCGCCTGGGGGGGTAAAACAATGAGGTATGGGGCGTGGCTGAGCAGGTGAGCAAGAGCCAGACACACCGCTTTGCATTCTGATGCCAGAGGGTAGGTAGATCATGCAAGGACCAAACAGGCTGGGGCAAAAGCACTGGAAAAATCTTCACATAGTTTAAACCAAACTGCCCTGAGAGCATCTGTTCCTGCACTTTGGCATATGTGGCAGACAAACACGCAACATGTCAAAAAAGAAAAGCTAAGGCAGGCTTAAAAGAAATATATTACTCTCAGAGCTCTCCCTCAACCATTAATGCATGAACTGCATTTCCCCCTAAACAGATTTCTTTTATGTAACTTAACTTATTTGTGAAGTTTTATGTTCTTATAATAACACACTATCATTTAGAAAGAGCATCAGCACGGTGTGAGGACATAGAGGTACTGTTAGCAGGTCAAAAGGACACTATTCCAAACGCAGCCCCTCCAGAAGCCTTTTATTTGTTATACACCACAGCTGTGTAAGAAAGTTTCTCTCTTTTTTTTTTTTTTTTTTTTTTAAACTCAGTGGCCTGGCGAGCTGTGCAGGGTGTACTCTGCCCTCACCCAGAGTCGGCTGAGATGGGCACGAGCCTCCCCGCAGACCTAATTAGGATTAAATGGTTCAGAAAATGAATAAATGACATTTGATGTGACTTTCTTTTGACAATTACATCATGGTAGCTATAAACGGCTGCCCCCATTACCAACCTAACTTTTCTTAAGTCCTAGTAGGACAAAAAAGACCCTACACTGTAATCAGAATAAGAAAACTTTACTTCTGAATGTTTCAAAGGGCACTGGAAATTTCTTCCTCGATTCTTATTTTAGTCTCTCCTCACAGGAAAAACATTCCCATACCAATGGTGCAAGTTTTTTTTTTACCCATTTATGTGGATCCTCCAGCATAAAAGTCTCTGTGAATGAGCTGGTACTACAGAAGCAATAACATATCAGAACAACCTTACTCCTGTTACCGAAAATTATATCAACATCATCTAGCCAATCAGATTCCACAATTTAAAAGGACCATGATGTAAGATAATGCACAATAATACACATGAACTCAGCTTGCAGCCTTTTTTCTCATGCAAACTCATTGCTGAAGTACATCCCTGCAGTCATATCAGATATGAAGAAACCTTTCACACTGTTAGTGCTGATAACGTTCGTCATTCTCTTGTTCAGATTAAAGAGTCACTAAGGTGGTGACTTCACAACAAAACATGGCTGTAATCATGTGCCAGTAGGGTGTGGCACTACTAATGTGAAAGCAAAGAATAGAAATAAGTGGGGTATATTCACACACTAAACATTTTTTGTGGAGCATCTTTACAAACTGCTGCACATGTGCACACAGGAGTGGCCTTACGCACCCAGAGGGATGGCCTTACAGATGCCCATGACTGGCTGGTGCATGCTGCAGACGGCAGGGAGGCGAGCGTATAGGACCCCTCGCTCCTGTGAAAGCTCGGACGATCAGTTCCCAACCTGGATTCGAACCTGGGATCTACAGGCTGATAGTCACACATCTAATCGATGCACCACTTGGCACTTGGCAGCCCGCACTAATCTCGACTATGGAGTATTGTCTTATACACGGTCTTATTATTGTATGGCAGTTTAAAGACATCTGGCTACTAAACCAAAAAAAAAGTAAGTTATTCCCTTAATTCTTAAGGTTGCTGCAAGCTGGATATGACACCATATAGCAATGTAAAAATGAGCACATGCAGAGTATGCACACCGAGTCTAGTGTAATTTTTGGAACTTTTTTTTTTGGAATATATTTCAAACTAGTTTCATGCTGGTTTCATTTCATGACTCTCAGTAGTGCCAAGAATGAATCGCGTGGTTATCTAGTACTGACAAGGCATTACATACATACTCTCGAGAAAGTGAAAGTTCTAGGTACACCTGTTATTGGAAAGGAGGGGACAAGAGGAAGAGTTTCATAAAGCTCATTCAGGAGTTTAGCCTGAGAGACAGGATTCTGAACAATCAATGTGTGTGTGGGTTCAAGGGTATAACACAGCCACTCATCTCCCTGACAAAAGTAACGTTGGTGCACAACAGGATCTTGGCACTATATTTAAGGCTGTTTGCCAGCATTTTGCTTCTCATTCTGTTATGTGACAACATAGCCAGTGAAACACAGGAAATCATCTTCACATGCAAAGTTACCCAACTAACATGACAGGGTGTTTTTTATTGACTACAGTAAAATAAGTTTAAATCAATAAAATCATTTTTAATTTATAATTTAAAAAACTGATTTCTGTAGTAAATAACCTTGTAATAAATGGTATAAAAAAGAGCAAACCAGTTGTTATTGTGAAACAAACCCTTTAAGAGTGATTTAAGACCTCAGGGTGGATTTCAAATTGATGATCACTTTATATTATCAGTTACATAAAACTGAGATGTGATTTGAGTTTCAGCCGGAGTGTATGAAATAATTAGCCAGTTAGCGTATTATGTTTGTACAGGTAACCAAACTGTACCTTTATTAACCTATGCTGACAAACACTACATTAAAAGGTCACAGCCAGTTAGAGGAGGAGCAGTCCTTTCCCCCCCTATTTTAGACTTGCTGCACAAGGACTTTGCCAGATGCATTTTTGAGAAAGTAAAAAAAAAAAAAAAAAT
>JBCNYG010000002.1:20807170-20819654 GCA_039654305.1 Porochilus rendahli | reverse complement strand
TATCTATCTATCTATCTATCTATCTATCTATCTATCTATCTATCTATCTGTCTGTCTGTCTGTCTGTCTGTCTTTCTTTCTCTGTCTTTGTTTATTGGTTTTTGATTTTGTATTTATCTGCTTTTTTTTTTTACCATATTGCTGTTTAAAATAAGTGATTTTTTTTATTTTGTTTTGTTTAATAGTTATCAAGCAGAACCATTCTGAATATGAGACACTTCTCTAAACTAAATAAAGAAAAATTTGCTGAATTCTTTGCTCTTAATACACTCTAACCACACTTTAGATTTAAATGATGTGTCTTTAAAAACGGAAGTGGATATTATCACCATAAGGCAATGACACATTTTCACTATTATACATAATATAAAATAAATATAGTCAATCAGCCTTACCTGAGATTAAGGAAATCCAGAGTTTGGGCACAGCAGATGCTGCCTGGCTTCCCTCACTGCTGTCCTGGGTTCTCCAGGATGCAGCCTCTGACATGCCTTCATTGAAGGTCAGCAGAAACAAATAGGATTGTGAGACTCCTGACTATCTGCAGTCCTCTGTTCAGCTTCTGCAATCCTGCACCTGCTGAGACACAACAGGCGGTCTTTTACTGGGTCTGTGGGGACATGGTGTGCACCACTGCAACAGAACAGTGGAGATTTGGATCACATGACCTGATCTGGTTTCCACACACGTTGCTCATGTTACACACACCAAGGTGGCAAGGTGTGACTTTTAGGCTTCATCTGGTGTCTTGACAGATTGGTCCATCTTCAGGTGCAAATATAAACTATGACCAAAATTTAATGCTGGTGTGTACAGATGCTGGTCATGTAGTTTTGCTCAGGTGCTTTGCTTCAGAGACGGTTTACGTATAGCTCTTTTTGTCAATGCTTGTTTGTGTGCTTGAGATTATTTGATACTGCAGAGCTCTGACATCATGGAAAACCCACAGACAAGCCAAAGTGTGTGCTGCTCCGCGTGAGGCATTCCCACTGAATCTATTAGATTAGTGAACTTTAATTGCTCTTAAACTATCCACTCAGAAAACAAACAAAAACAACAACAACAACAAAAAAAAACTATACCTTCTCTTGTCCTTGGGGTTGTACCCTCACCTTTGAGCATTTGTCTAGAAAGGTATAGGGCTCCATATTTTTATGTAGCTTAAATTATTTAAAAGGAACAGTATGTCCACATTTCTATTGAAATACAGACAAGGGGAGTGGACAGTTGAGAGATATTCGTATAGCCATTCATAGTGAATTCCAAAGTATAGATTTAGTGAAGATAAAATGTGTACAGATAAGCTTGTTATCTCAAATGAAATGTGAACATCCTTTTTCTATTGCACAGATATGAATGATAATATCAATGTGAGCTTTCAATCCATCAATAACCAACCATAACTATCCTTCAATACTTAAATAATTCAATAGTATAATTTTCAGCAAAATGATGTCATGGTTAGTTTGTCCATCTCACAACAAGAACGCCCTGGTGTTGAGTCCCAGGCTCGGTGAGGGTGTTTCTGTGTAGTTTGCATGTTCTCCCCATGTTTTCGTGGGTTTCCTCCCGCAGTACAAAGACATGCACATTAGGCTAGGTCGCCATTCCAAATTGTCCTACGATTTGAGTGAAAGTGTGAATGGTTGTTAGTGTGTGTTGGCCCTGCGATCGGTGAGCTGTTTGTACCCCATTTTCACCAAGAGTCAGCTGGGATAGGTGCCAGCCTTCTAGTAACCCTAGTAGAATTAAGTGGTTTGGCAAATGAATAAATGAATGTTCAACAAATCACTGTAAATCACATCATGCCAGAGTTCAAGCATTCTGTGCGTGCATAACCGTTTTTGCTTGCTGAAAGAACTTAACCAAAAACTTTAGTAAATCTTTTTTAAATTAATTAGATCAGTTAAGTGCCCTTCATTTATCCTCTAGGAGAAATTTAAAAGGTTCTATGTGTATGAAGCAAATACTTGTTAGTTTTTGTTTGTTTTGTTTTTGTACAGATGCTCATACATTTTTATTGCATTTAAATTTGCACCTTATATGTATATCTTGCTGCCATGACAACCAAATTTCCCTCAGGGAATTATTACTCATCCATCTATCGATCTGTCTAAAGGCTTTACAGAACATACATTTCTTATCTGTTTGTTTCACATGTGATCATGTGCAAAACATGGATGTGCACTTTACCATGTAATGCCTTTAAAATGCAATCAGAGGGGCTTGGCAGCATAGTGATTAGCACATCTGCCTCAGAGCAAGAACTGACTGAGTGAGGGCATTTGTGTGAGGAGTTTGCAGAGGCATCCTCCACGGAATTCAGGCTCCACCCACAGGCCAAAGACCTGCACATTCGGCTAATTTGCCGCTCTATATTGCCCCTAAATGTGATTGGCTTTGCATGTGTTGGCCATGGACGAGGGAGTTTTTTCAGGGAGTACCCCACCTTCTCTCAGAACCAGTTAAGCAGTTTGGCAAATGAATTAATAAACCTGTGAAATCACATGTTAAAACTGAATGAATCATTAAAAATGTTAAACATTAAACACTGTCAATTTATAAGCAAAGTTCATGTGACATTTGTGTTCTGATTCACGCTGACATTTACATTGACTTTTCCCTTTTCAGATGTTTGTAACCCTTAAAACAGTCATTTGGTATCTTTTCAGTAACTGACTGCAGATTTGATGCGACAGAAAGATGAATACTGTGGAGAGGCAACTCCCTCTCTCACCCACCCCCAGCAAGCATCCTCTCACTCAGACAATCATGGATGCGCCCTTCCCAGACCCAAGGGCTCCATGCAAATTCATTCTATTCTTCTGTTCACACCATTGTCCTCCCATCTGCTGAGGGTAACTGTGCTTACCACCCCTTCAAAACAAAAAGAGGCCCAGGGTGTGAGCACAACGACCTTCGCTACTGTCAGCTTAAACTAGTTACACCACAGCATTGCCATTTTTCTGATTGGTCAGAGAATTATGTTTCTTTTAATTCTAAACAGCAGCTTTTTAAAAGAAATGCAGCTGCAAATGCAGGTTTATATTTATCCTTTCACTAATGCCATATTACTTCTACAGAAACACCTAGTTCAGTAAAATCTAAAGGCATAACGTTCATTAAAAAAATCAATAATAAAAAAAGGTTTAACATGTAGGAGTCTTAAGAGAATTTTACCATACCATAAAAAACTTTTTTTTTACCAATAGAAGGGAAAACAGGCTGTGCAGAGAATGACCATATAGCTGCTACAGCATATGCACACCCACCCACCCACCTTCCATAACTAATTGTATTTACAAATAGATTTCAGTTTTTAATCACTGAATTACCACTGTGGTATAAGCAGAATAAAATCTTACCAACAACCTTCAAAGTGGCAATATTCATACCCCATCCTTACTTATTTGCTTACACAGCACACCCCCACGTGCCACAAACTTCAGCGGACACAAGCTTCATTTTAAACAACTATATTCTTAATGATTTTATTGATTCTTTTCTCTTCCAAAAATATCTTAAAGTAAATAAACATAAAAGGTCATTGTCACCTAATGTAGAACACAAAAAAGGAGGCAAACAAATGTCACCACATACGATCCCTTATCTTAAATAATGCAGTACGCACTACAAATAGGGGGGTAGAGGAAAAAAAACAAAAAAAAAATACTTTTGAGGGATATCACCCAACCAGCCCACCACCTCACAATCCTAATAAAGCTAAAGAGTGAGCTTCAAATTAAAATTTAAAGCGCACACACACATACACACAAACAGTGTGTCATTCATTCTATACATCAACTTATATAATTTAACAAAGGAAAAAAAAAAAAGCAGCTACATGAACTCAGTTTTTCTGTTTTTCTGTTCAGGGACAACAGACTTTTTTTTGTTTTGTTTTTAGCTTCATGTACACACAGTGCACTATAATTACTGGTGACATATATATTCCTAGTTCCATGCACATAATCAGGACTTGAACCGTGCTCTAGTTGCGATAGTGAAATTGTGGTTTAAGGCTCGTGTTCAGCACACCAAAGTGGGAAGTGGATCAAAAAAAGAAAACCCATCTTGTTAAATGCTGAAGATTCTAAACAACTAATCATTAATGCAGAGTAAAAAAAAGCTCCTAAAACAGATGACACTCGGTTACAGTGTAAGGCAATACCCTGAGTAACAAAAGTCATTTGAGAAATGAGATTATTGTAAAAAGCATGGACAAGGCAGGCTGATAAAGCATCAGCTCAATGACTAAAGAAGCGACCATTCCATGTGGAAGCGTGAAGAGGAACGCAGAGACGGCAACATCTGTGCACCGTCCGGTTGGTTGCAGTAGTGTGTTCCGGCTACATGCCCTCCAGCAGTCTCCCTTGGCGCTCTGAAGGTGAGCTCACAGGTTGGAATTGGTAGCACCCATGCCCTGGCACTCAATGATGTGGGTGTCATTGTTGGCGTGTTCATCTTCTGCTCTGTGGATCGTAAACTTGGCCTAAAACGAGAGCAGGAATTTACACATACATCCAACATAATTTCACAAAACTACGGTAAAAACTGAAGTGTGAAGGAAGAAGCAGGAAAGTTTAAAACATCACAACTATCTATTATCCTATGCAAATTAATATCTGCAATTTTAATCACACTGGCATATTTTCAAGGCACATCACACAGCAGCAGTGTTCGATTCGCCCGACATATACCATCACTTTCCGATAAACTGTAAAAACAAGTCATCTTTTTTCACACAGGGTTCTTACCTTAGTAAGCTGCTCCGCCACATGGATGGCAGTCTGTGTGTGTAGAGTGATTGGTCCGGTGCGCATCCGGGACGTGCCTTTAGCCAGGGCCATGAAGATTATCAGCTACAAAACATTGGTCAAAGAAACAGATGAATATCTAAAACACTTTAAAACTAGTTAGGGTCGCTGGGAGGCTGGCGACCATCTCAGCCAACTCTGGACAAAGGCAGGTTACACCCTGAACAGCTCATCAGACCAATGCAGGACCGACACACATACAACCATTCACACTCACACTTGGGTCAATTTGGAACTGCCAGCCAATTGAAAAAAACAAATATAAAAATAAAGTTACATAAATGTAAATATTATTATCAATGCTCAGACAGACACAATCAATCAAGGCCATCTTTAGGTTACGCCTGCGCTAAGTTTCATCAGAGTGGTTAGTGCAAGAACACAACAAGTACTTTAGATGACTCACAGTGTACTTCATGTAGAGAGCTCATATTTTTCTACATTAACCATCGAACCCTTACACTTTGTTTTTATTTTGGGTCTTAGACTGCAGCGGTGAATGTGAGGTGTTTGGACGTTTGAGAACTGACGGTGCTTTGAGTGATGTAATCACTACTTTGTGCTCGTCAGCATTCCCACCCCTGACACAAACAGGACAATGTTAGGGTTAAGAAAATAAGGTAGCATCCATATATGGATTTATCTAATAACATACAGTTGTGTCATCGGTACGTAATAACACTGGTTCAGTATATCTGTTTTTTTTTGTTTTTTTTTTAAACTGATGGTGGGTGCTCGTGTGTAATCCTGACCTGGTCTTGCAAAAACTCATCCACGCAGCCGTTGTGTCTGATGTTCCTCAGGAGCATCTCTGCTGCCTCAATGCCAACTTTATCTGCATAAACACCTGAAGGACGACCGACAACAAGTGAAATAAAATTAGACTATTATTGAAATTTTATTTCAAACTTTACAGATGTTCTCCAGGCTTATTTATTTATCAGTACTTCCCATAAGAAAATAAACTTAGGTTTCCAGCTGGTGGCATAAAGATGTACAAAAGGAAATAAATGACAATTTGAGCTATAGTAATCATTCTCACCTTTCTTTCCAAGAGATGAACCAGCAAAAATACAGCCAGTGGAGGACTCTGCAATGATTCTGGGTGGAAAAACAGACACAATCATAACCCATAGAACTAATTTTACAACTGTGTAGAAAACATCTGTGCTTATTGATGATTTTTAAAACTTACATAATTCCATTTCCATTTCCACATGCCTTGTCCTTCTCTTGTAAAGACTGTATGTTGATGTAAAGATCTTTTATCTCTTTTCGGATGGTGCGCACGGCGGCAGTGGACATGTCCTTCGCCAGCTAACAAGAACCATTCAAATTTGCTTTTAAACTTCCAAACAGTGGAGATGTGAACTATGATGACAAAATCAGGAGACTAAACCAAAAAAAATTCAAAAACATCTAATTTTTCAAAAGTATATACAGTAGAGTGCAGTGAAGATTATACACCACTTTTGTCTAAAATGTCTCCTAAAAAAAGAAGTTTAAAAATTACTTCTGTATAGATTTTGGTGAAAATGTATTGAACAATGCTTTGTTTTTAATTGTAGGCAACGAGAGCCAAAAAAATAATAATTCCGACAAGTATATTGAGGCAAAAGAATGGCTAATAAACAAAAACACTGAAAATACTAATTGTTTTGAAAAATTTAAAGGTGCCACAAATTTTTTTTTTACTTATATATAGTAATAAAAATAGTCTCTTTTTTTGAGGAAAAAAGTCAATATTTATTGTGGCCACCTTTTCCTCTGATTACAGCATTTTACCGTTCAGGCATAGTGTTCACATATTTGTTAATTTCTTAACTTGCTAAACCATTCCATATGTTGTGCATTCATGCTATGAAAAAGTTAAAAATTAAATTTGTGACACCTTTAAATTTTTCTGAAAACAAAATATTTGTCGGACTGACCTTTTTTGGTTCTCCTTGCCTACAGAAGCATTGTTTAATACTTTTTCACCCGAAAAATTATAGAGAAGAATTTTTTTTACTTTTTTTTTTTTTTTAAATAAGAGCCCTTTTAAACAAAAGTGGTGGTTTATAATCTTCACTTGCACACTACTGTATGTATATCAGATATTGGATTTGTAAAGCAGTTTCTAAAAATTGTTTATTTTAGACAAAACATCTTCATAAAGTCACAATTTCTAGAAGCTTATTACAGTAAAATTTCCCAAAACTTTGATCTCTGGATTGACATAACACTCAAAATGACAAACTCCTAATAAGAGCATCTGCTCAAATATTACATCTTTAAAAATAAAATAATGAAATTATTATGAATCTAATGCAATTGCACTGTTTGAACACCAGAGGTCTCAATCTGTAGCCATGCTTAGGAATTTATTCAAGAGTTACAAAAATATATCGAGCATTTTCAGACGTCATCTCCCAATCACCAGTGAAGTACTGCTGCCCTTAAAAGAGGTTAGTGCTTTCTCCTGCGATTTTTCACATTTCGCGTTATAAATGAACAACACGAAAAGTATTTAAATACCTTAAAAGGCAGCACTCCAGCCACAAAGGCCCGGCCATAGATCTTTGTGATGTTCCCTCTCTCGGTCATGTTGATGGGACTCAGCTCTTTCACAGGGTTCACCTTTACCACCACTTCTCCACCACCCTTTGGGTAATAACCCCTGCAAATATTCCACAAAGCCAAGTTACAGTCCAAAATAAACGACAGATAAAACATTAAAAAATAAATAAAACGAGATACAAGATGTAGAAATATGAAATGCACCCTGTAATAACGCCTTTATCAGTAATATCAAACTGAATAAGGTGTAGTTACATACAGAAACTTTTAATTAAATCAGTGGCATCATTTACATTTGAAAAATCACCGTGGACCATGTGCTCACCTCATTCTTAAATCACAGTCGAACTGTACGCCAAATCTCTCCACAATGGGTTTGAACACCTGATTATTTTTCACAGAAAAAGTAAAGAAAAGATTATATTTGTAGCATTTTAAGTATAAATATATTGCTACCAGAAAGAAATAATGATGGGAAATTGGACAAAATATGATACTTCCTTATAACATGACATGCAGTATATAACTTTGATAACATACATATTTTTGGAATAAATTTAAACAAAACTAACATCTCAAAAAAATTACATTTTATAATGTTAATGCAGAACAAAAAGAAAGGGATAAAATGTGCTAAATGAAGTAATAGACAAAGAAGGTAATGAAGACAAAGCAGCAGGATGAAGATATGACAGAAGCAAAAGACTAAGACTAAGTGTCAACCAGACACTGAAGAATAAGCAGTAGGAGGCAGCGCTGAAAAAAAGACGACGACGAAGGCTAATGGAGCCTTCAATTTGTACTGGGAAGTGAGGACGTCCGAATCACCCTTTGGACATATCAAAGGGAAGACGAGTTGATGTTTCATTGCTGTTTAAGAAAGATGGGAGGAACCTCACCAACACTGACCTCAAAATCCAAGATGGCTGCTCCATGTATAATCAGCTGTAAGCTGTACTAGTATTACAACATCCAACTTCTATCTACAGATTTAATTCTGTAGTGGTTGTATGCACAAAATAATCCAAGGTGCACCATTAACCAATTATTACCAACAATATCTAACCTGACTAGAAAAATCACTGGTACTGGTTTTCTGACATCTACAGTGAACTTGGGTGTGATGTCATTACCAGCTCGGAGTTACAATTTAAATGGAAGGCAGCTTAAGATGATAAAGATGGCAGCAAAGTATAAAACAGACATGAAGGTGGAAAAAAAAGAAGCAGGGGTAATAAATGAAGTGGTAGTAAATAAAGAAAAGAAGATAAATAACTCCTAAAAGTTTATACCTTGAGTGTGTAATCAATTTGTGGAGCCATCTCAGCATTGGTTCCTCCTTTCAAGCAGAGCTCTGTCGGTCCCTCGGTGAACAGCGCACAGGGCAGCGAGATCTGCAGCAGGAGCCCAACACTCCTACAAAACACAGGATACATGAAACTGGCTTCACACCAACAATTTACAGTTTCAACTCCAGCCAGATAGCAATCAACACTGTCTCTTCTTAAACTTTTAATACTGACAAGTCACAGAAATAAATAGCCAGAATATATGAATACAAAATAAATAAATTTGTTCATTTAAATTTTTTTAAAAGAATGAAAAAAAGAAGGAAATAAAAATAATAATAAAGTTGTGGCACTCCTAGCTGTAGTGCTTAGAAATTCTAAAGAGGTGTCAGGTTCACCTAAATTCACCACCAGGATCATTTCATTTAATCCAGTGAACATCAATACAAAGCAAATGACCACATTTTATTTTTAATGTTGTGGAAAAAGCTCTCCTTACCCAGCGGTCTGTGTATCAGCGATGTAATTTCCGCATTTGAGCTTCCCGGGAATCAGTGAGATCTCCGAGGATCCCACTGTGGCTCCCTCCAGATTCCCATCACACATGTCCCTCAGCAGCTCCAAGCCTGACAGATGCTGAGGTCTATTGAGGGGTGAAACAATAAAAACACTTTCATGTTCCCTGCTGCCCTCTTTATTTAAATGCACACATCCAATAAAAACATGTAAAATCTGCAGAACACATTTGCAAACAAAGGATTTATATTACTACTAATAATCAGAGCTGGGCCATATGATAATGCAATACTGACATCAAGATGAATTATTTGAAAATTTAAGTAGTGATATTTCGAGAAAATCGTAAAATTAAAACAAAATGGTTAATTTTTTTTTGAGCCAAAAAAATTGTTCTCCGTTAAATCTACTGATGGTTACAGACCAAAAGGGTGAATAAAATGATCATGTGATACATATTATGGATGCAGGTACCACCATATACCTTTTCAGTCAAATTGAGGATGATCTGTGGTTCCACATAATGGTGGACGATATTACACAAGTGGAAGTGCTTTAACAAGATACTGTACAAACGCTTTTTATATAACTCGCTTCACACCATGGAAACATGCAGCTTCACCTTAACATACTCCATATTTCCATCCCCTTTGTGTTTTTATTTTCCAGGTGTAAATGTGATCTTGCATTACTTAATTATTTTATTATTAACATATGAAACCAAGAAGATGTCCATTTAAATGCCAGACCAAGATTTATATTTTTTCATTTATTGAAGTTTTTGTAACATTGAGCTTCAGTAGATTACATGAAACTCAGAAAGGTTACACTAAACACTCTTGATATTTAAATCTTTTAAAATCTAAACGGTATAATGCTTTCCGAGAGGTCCATTTTGTATCAAAAGTACAGCTATGTACAACTAAACAGTCTGTTTTTAATCATATACTCTCACTCATTTACTAAATAACCTAATCCACTACTAGGGCCACGGGAAGGTTGCGCCTATCTCTGCCGACACTGAGCAAACGCAGGGTACACGCTGAACAGCTGGTCAGACAATCGCTGGACAACACATTTACACGCCTATTCACACCTAGGGGCAATTTGGAGCAGCCAGTCATCCTAACGTGCATGTCTTTGCTCTGTAGGAGGAAAGCGAAATACCCGGAGGAACGCCATACAAGCACTGAAAGAACACCACACAAGAAACTCCACACAGAACCACCCGAGCTCGGAAATCAAACCCGGGACCTTCTAGCTGTGAGGCAGACGTGCTAAGCACTAAGGCACTAAGGCCACCCAATACGGAAAGATTCTGAGGAAATATTATTTCAACTTGTGCTTTAAAATTTGTTTTTATTTTAAGCTTTTATTTAAGTCAGAATGCTTTCATTGTAAACAATGTTAATTCTGATGATCTGGAAAGGCTTGAGACTTTGAGCTCATGTAGCCATGTGCTAGTGTGGGGAACTAACAAAGGCTTCCATTCAACATTACTACAGAACACTCATTACAGACACATTACTGCTTCTAATGTGATCCGAGAATCTACACACAGATAAACGTGTAAGCAAAACACATTAATGTACCACTCTGAGGGGGAACCTGGGCTCATGGATGAAGGTCAGACTCAACAAGCAAAACCAAAACCTGGCTTTGTTTCAGGACTTGGGGGTGGGGGGGTGAGGACTTCACAACATGGGCCCGGACAAACCAAGCTTGAATTTAGTATGGAGATATCATTCAGTGCGTGTGTGTCAGTGATGGATCCATCACCTTAATCCGGGGGTACTCCTTCCTGCACGGATTTTGCTGATTTTCAGAGAAGCGTTTTGGATACAACCGAGTGCAGCTGAAACCCTCAGGATCTGTCCTCCCTGAAAAGAGGACAAGAAAAAAAACATGGATGATTTTTCCAGACTTAACACTAGTTAGCATTTTCACTGACTTTTTAAATCGGTATTTAATAGCTAGTTAAATATGTGGACGGTGTTTTAATAAAAATGAAAAGCAATCTTAACGTTACTCACCCCTTCCATCACACTTCCGTCCATCTCAAAAGCGGTTGCGGCCATTTTTAAACAAATCCAACGAATATTATCTACCGTCAATCCCACAAAAAATATCTCCTGCCAACAGGAGATGCTCTCAACACAGTGAGCCGCTAGAAAACCGAGCTTCACTCCACTCGGACAACGGCTAAAGTTAACTTAGCTACAAGCTAATATACACCGGCGGTTCCCAAACAATGCAGAGGATAAAGCCGCCAAACTTCCCGTGACACTGCGACAGAGAAAAACAAAAGCTACAACAAAACAGTCAGACACAAAACAGTGCTAGCTAGCACCTAGTACCAAATAAATATATTTTTTTCTTAATTAGACTAAACTATGAATTAAATTTTACTGATATGGACGTAGATTAGCTGACTAGCCAACTGCCCGCAACTAGTATCTCCAGTCACACGCCAACTGCAAGAAGGCGATTGTGCATGCGCATAATTGGAGGACATCCCGCAAGCCAGATGGAACGCATGCGCATAACTGCCAGGCAACACGAACCACTAGTAAGCCATTGCGCATGCGCGTATAACAGAACAATCTCAGTATAATAGTATTTTACTTTGTTGTTTAATTTTTTTTATATGCTGTATTAATCACACAAGGGAAATTTGACTGTGCATTAAACCCAATCAAAATGAGAACAGATACACACACACACACACACACACACACACACACACACACAGGAGCAGTAGGCAGTCACATTGCTGCACCCAAAAGGCAATTGGTGTTTAGGTTGCTTTGCTCAAGTGTACTTCAGCCATGAAGATGGAGGCAGAAGAGGGGGGTCCCCTCGAACCAGCAACTTTTCAGTCCCAAACCCACTTCTCTAACCATTAGGCCATGGCTGCCCCCAGTATTGTGTTACTGTGTTTTCAATAATGGGGCCAGCCATGGAAAAGTGGGTTTGGGAACGAAAGATTAGTGGATGGATTCCCATGAAATCAGGAAAAATGTGTGGTGGCAGGGGAGTAAGAAACATCTACATCTGCTCCCTGCAATATTTTGAGGCACTAAGTAAAATTTAACTGAGGAAGGCTGTGTTTGTGACCCAGGCGAGGGCGTTTCTGTGTAGAGTTTGCATGTTTTCCTCGTTCTAGCATGGGTTTCCCCCAGGTACTCTGATTTCCTCCTCAGTCCACAGTCCAGAGACTTGTATATTAGGGTAATTGGTCGTCCCAAATTGCCCCAAGGTGTGAGTCTGAATGACTGTATGTGTTGGCTCTGAGATGGTCTA
>JBCNYG010000002.1:20663064-20696416 GCA_039654305.1 Porochilus rendahli | reverse complement strand
TTCAGTTGCACTGAGGTAAGGCCTGGCCTCTGCTCTTCAGTTGCACTGAGGTAAGGCCTGGCCTCTGCTCTTCAGTTGCACTGAGGTAAGGCCTGGCCTCTGCTCTTCAGTTCCAGGGAGGAGGTGTGGCCTTTGTGCTTCAGTTCCACTGAGTAAGGCGTGGCCTCTGCGCTTCAGTTCCAGTAAGGGAGGCGTGGCCTCTGTTCTTCAGTTCCAGGGAGGAGGTGTGGCCTTTGTGCTTCAGTTCCGGTAAGAGAGTTGCGGAATCTGCGCTTCAGTTCCAGGGAGGGAGACATGGCCTTTGTGTCCCTATTTCTATTGTTAAAAGAGTGGCTTTTGTGTCGTTCCTTGTGCAATAGGTACATCGTCTGTGCAGGTCAGTTCTAGTTTGGGGGGGCATGTCCTCTATAATTGTGTTTCCTAATGATGGTCTTTTATTCGTATAGGAATTCATGACCTCTGTCAATCAGGCAGTTTTAGTGAATGGATATGTGGCCTCTATGCCTGTCAGTCAGAACAAAAGAAGCATGTTGTCTTTGCCCATCATTCCTGATAAAGGAGGGGTATGTTACTGTTGGTTCCAGTAAAGGAGGCTTTTCTGTGCATCAGTCATTATGCAATAAAAGTTATAATAAAGTAGGTGTGTCCACTGTAGTTGCCAGTTTCTGTGAAGGCTGCTGGTTGTTGTGCTAATAAGAAAAGCATGATTTCTATCAATCATTCCTCGAAGAAGAAATATATACTCTGTACCAATCCTAATAAAGGGGTATAGGCTGAACTGACTGTAGAATATTAAAATGTTAAAATCACACAACTAAAATAAAAAATCTGGTTAATTGTTTGTGTTAAAGTTTATGCTCACGTTCATGATGAAATACAATACAATCCCACTTCAACATGAACTCTGCTGCAAGTGTGTCTGAGACGCTTCAGTAAAATCCCACTGAAACAGCTGAACTTTATTTGGGGTGAATCCAAGTCACTTTAATTAATGGCAGACGTGTACTGACTACTGCAGTTTGCTCTCTTCCGAATTAACCACATCCCCAGTTGTAAGAGGGTGTGCACACGTATGAAATGATTTATCTTGGTCGCATTGTTTTGCACCACAAAAACCATTTGTCAACTTAAAAGCATTTTAACAGTCCAAAAAAGTTTTTCATATCCACTGCGTATAGGCTGATGTTGGGATGTTGCTTATGTCTCTCTTATTCACTCACCACCCATTCAGTTGTATCTGACTCCTGCTGGCTCTATTGCCACACATACAGCAGAGGTCTCTATCCCCACTCCTGGAGAGCTACCTTCCTGAATACTTTGGCTCCAACCCTAATCATGCACACCTGAGCAAGTTCTCGATCAGTTAAAAGGTGTGTGCTTGACTTTGGTAGAAGATAAAACCTGCAGGTAGGTATCTTTCCAGGAACAGGGTTGTACACCCTTGTTTTACTTTGTTGGTTGCCAGGTGTTCTGCTATTCTTCCTATTTATCCAGTCCATGGACCGCCATGATTTCCACACATGTTTGCCTGGTTGGGCCAATCACATTCACGCTTGGAAGTTTGGAACAGCCAATCAACCTAATGTTCCTGTCTTTGAACTTTGGAGGAAACCCACCTTAGCACTGCTCTTGGATCCTGGACCGTTGTGCTGTGGCACGCGAGTGAAGGGAGACAACTCGGTGTCACCATAGATGGAGACTTTTGAATCTGTGCTGTTTTCAAGAACGAGGCTAGTAATAGCAAAAACATCACACCCCTGTCCTGCTGTGCCAGCACTTTTACTACCAGCCATTCTGGCTCACAGATGGAACAGCTATTTTGGGAAGGGTGAGCCAGCACCTTCAAGAAGGCTGTATTTTTCAAAATTATGGAAAGGTTTTTTGTTTCAGCTACAAACAACATTAATCTGAAATAGTAAATTGAGACAGTAGTTTTGTCTCATGGTGTGAATATTTCTAATGTTCAAGCTTTATATACGTTACAGTACAATAAGTTCAGCTTTGATTACAATTTGAAAATCTGTGTTGAATATACACCTGATTATTTGCATGAATCCAGAAAAATGCCATTGCGATGTGTTCTGCATGGTTTTCTCAGTCCGCTGCAGGTTTCCTTTCATTCAGCTTTGGAATGAAACAAGTAATTTTGTCTTGTGGGAAAAGTTTTGTTTGTTTTTTTTCCAGAGTCGCTCTGAATTGCAGGTTGAACTGCAGCCTGGTTGCCAAGTGTGTGTCCAAACGCACAGAAACAAATTCAAAAAAGACTTTTTAAGACTAACTTTCTTTTTGTGCATTACTGTGGTGAAAATCAGCAGAAGCGCTCGGGCTATACTACTCTCCTCTGAGACAGCAAGTGACCTCATCAGGAAGTGAATAAATAGAAAAATCTGCTGCTATCTCAGAGTGTTTGCCAGACACATCCTTGCTGAATACTTTCAGTTGACCTCGGGTGACTTTTACATCATCTGCCTTGATATTTTTTTCCCTCCACATGTCTGGCAATGTTGATAGATTTAAAAAAACGATGGTCGTGTCTGTGTTTGTCCCATTGTAGACTGGAGCCTTCACATTCGTGCAATCGAGACCTGTTTTCCATAAATTTTTATTATCCTTCAGCATATAATGCGACGATATGTAGTCATCATTACATCCGTCCATAATAATTTTAATTCCAGGCCAGAACTCGTAACCCATTGAGATTCTTCAGCAAACTTGACAGTTAATTCTAGGAGGCAGTGTAGATGTGCATTTTGATATTTTGGGATTTCTGGAATTGACTGACGTTAAGGACAGGGGGATAGGTCATCTGGTAATTTTTGTTATAAGCATTGGAAATGGATTTTAATGAGGATTTTTAAAGAGTAACGTTATGCAATTTATGGCATTTATGAAAGGAGCCTTCAAGGCCTTATAGGCCTTATAACAGTCTGTGGTACACTCATTAGCTGGTATTTACAAACAGAATTCTAGGCTTAGTTTGACACCGTCTCCTCAGCACCAAAAATTGTATCATGATGTGTTATTAGTCACGTCACCCAGTTCTGCTTATGTAACCAGTGATTAAATTTTACTTTTGTCTATGAAATATGATGTTCAGATTAATGAATGAATTGTAAACTGAGATTTTTTTTTAAAGATCATATATGGAGGAAACGGCACGCATTGTTTGTTTTTGATAGTATTAGCTTTACTGTGCTATTAGTCTTTTCCCCAACAGTGAATAATTTCCCAGTCATCCAGAAAAGTGCTTTAAGGGCAAACTGGTGGCTCTAGTAGCAGTCCTAGAGCTTTGCGACCCCTGGTTAACTCATTTATACAGCTTGTCCTTTACTACGAGGAGAAATGTTTACAGTGGAGGATAAAAGCTCTGTGATACGGTCGTGTGCGCCACACTGCCAGTGTATTTACTCTGCACTCTGAGGTCATACTGGCAATTACATTTCATTATCACATGCTGAGAGCCAAAGGCCACGGTCTGGCAGGATATAGAAACATCGAAAAAAATGCAAGTCCACAGCGTCCTGGAGCTAATTTTGTACAGCTGAAAGATGAGCGAGTTGTGCTTCTTCCTCTAATGAGAGAAAAACAAAACAACAATGAGAGGTGCATGTTTTTTAATATTTAATATTGGAATCTTTTTTTTTTTTTTTAGATTAATCAGATGTCTCGTTTTTTTCTTCTGGTTGCATCGTTGATACTGTGTTCTTTGAAATGTAATCATGCAGTACGTTTCTTACTGGCAAAATAATTAGTTTTCCATAAATAACCTTAGCAGCTGAGTACTGATGCAATAAGTAAGGAAAAAACACTCCGCTGCATGTTATTGGATAACCATCAACCGCTTGGAGCTACTGTTACCATTCCACTATCTTAAATATAAAGGAATGACCCCTTATACTTTTTATTCAGCTGTATTTGCGTTGAATGTTACAGACTGAGTAAAATAATGCATGTTTTCACTTATCTTATTGTACTGATTCAAGATGTGCAACAAAATGGAGCCAACAGCCATCATCCCTGTATGACAAGACTGACTGCAACAATTTCTTTAAACAAAATGCAATAATAAAATTAATAAAAATAATATTAAACCTCAAAAATTTTAAAAATACATACGTTCTATCATCAGATACTTTCATTTAAAGTTAGTTGATTTTAGTATATTTTTTTTTTTTTGAGGTTTTGTTTTCAAGTAGACTGAGTATTTGTTTTCTGTTGGTTCAGCAAGTCGTGCCACCATTTTGTTTTTCTGTACTCATGGTACATGAGCTGATACTCTAGCAGTGGAAGTGGTCTCTTTCCCCCTCTTTTGATGTCCCTGAGAAACCGTACCGTGTAAATTCCATGAAAGCGTAAAGTCAATATCACTGACACTGAAGACTATTGTCTGTAAAGGTAGCAAAAGATCTCCTTCCAGGTCAAGTCACAATTCCGCTGTTTACTTATGTGTTGCCTGTTGTGTGATGAGTACCTCTGACTTATAAAACAAAGGGACTGAAGTGTTCGCTGCATAACCATGTTTTAGGTTATGAATTTGTCAAAAGAGCCATTATAATTTGACTACCTTTGAATTTTTTCCTTGTGATTCACTGTACGACAAATATTTTGCAATCTTTGCCAGATCATCCTCTATTTTGCAATCACAATTTCAGTAGAAATACTCTGCTGTAAAGCGGTGCTTGTACCGGCCTGTCATTGTGAAGAGGGAGCTGAGCCTGAAGGCAAAGCTCTCAATTTACCAGTCGATTTACGTTCCTACCCTTACCTATGGTCACGAGCTTTGGGTAGAGACCGAAAGAGCAAGATCACGAATACAAGCGGCTGAAATGAGCTTCCTTCGCAGGGTGGCAGGTCTCTCCCTTAGAGACAGGGTGAGAAGTTCTGTCATCCGGGTGAGACCCGACCCCGGAAGAAGCGGAAGAAGATGAATGAATGAATGATTTCAGTAGATGAACCTCTGGATGTGCATATAGAAATGAGCAATCAGTGGTAGTGGTACCTTTTCCAAACCAATATATGAAATATCTTCTGACAATTTGAGCAGAAATGTCTGTTTTGGAAAAAAGTGGAAGAAAAAAATGTATCTTGGGGATTTTCACTACAGACAACTGCAGAACTGGATGAAAATAAACATACATGTTAGTAGCTGGGAACATTTATACCCCAGTGCCCCCGTGTCCAAAATTTCAATCTTAATATAAGGCACATGGAGTCTGCAGCAGCCATTCCTCTGCTCCGTTTGGGACACGCCCGGCTCTATATTTGGTGTTTCTGCATGGGAAGGATACTGTGTCTGTTGCCGAGTGAATTCTGAGCGTGAATAATTGACCCTAGAATGCTTGATGCGTTTTAACAGCTCTGTCTCTGTCCTTGTTTCTCTGTTCTTGATGTAGGTATTCGTTCCTGGGATGTTGATCTGTCTTCCTGTAATTTGGATCAGCAGCTGAAACTCTTTGTCTCTAGACACTCTGCTTTCTTCTCTGAGGAACTTAAAGGTACGTGCTAAACCATGTGACATGACAACCTTTACTTACTACCATGTAGGAGTACGCTGTTAGGAGTTAGCATGTGAAATGAGTCGTCATTTCGCAATTATAAGCCAGTTGTCTTATGAATCTGGAATATGTGACAGGAGTGTATGTGTTGTCCTAAGAGTTTCAATGTAACGTGACGTGGAAGCCCCTCTCCTTTCTCTCCAGTTTATGTTTGTAACATTTTGCTGGCATCCTTGTCGTGTCAACTCGGTTTTTTGCTTTGATGATGCATTGATGCAGCGTCCATGCTTTCTTTAACAGAAAGCGAGAATGATTTGTGTGTCATATTGATGTAAAATAAAAATTATAAATGCATGCTGTACTTGGCTAGGATTGAACGCCCATGTGATTACCATCAGTTTACTAGATTCCTTTTGGAGTGCTACTAAAATCACATTTTGCCTATAATGGTAAAAGAAATGGCACATGAAGGGGAAAAAAAAGATTTACAAACTATTAAGTAGGCAGACAAATGTAACGCTGAAGTTATTTAAAGTTGTTTAGACGTTGTAGGTATAAGTTTAGAGGGGAAAATTCTGCTTAGTATTTTTTTGGTGTTTTTATGATGTGGACAATAGAACAGTTTTCTTATCTTCTAGACATTTTATGCATCGTCTTTATTGTAGGGAAGTAGGAATGAAAGTGTATCTGTAAGCTTTCCTAGTGTTTATAACAAAAACCGAAATAGATGCATGATAGTTTTTCACCCAAAAGCCTGGGAGGTAATTGTTCAACCCTGTGTACACACCTACCTTAGAAAATGAGTTTGTGAAAGAATTCTATCCAAATGTATTCCATTTTGCCCCTTGCTTTGAGAGATTAATCTCCTATTTCACTTCATCTCCCTCACTGATGGCTCAGTCAGCAACAATGTTTGGTTTCAGTGCAGTACAATCATTTCCTGACCACCAAAATCAAGACCAAAAACAAGAAAATTCACTTAGAGCTGTATGAACAGTAAGTAGCCTTGTAAGAATGAACTGGAGTGTTTCTCAAGGGTAGTCAGGGTAATATTTTCATAGCCTATGGCAGTGGTGGGGATTTTGCTTCAACTTTTCCTTTTCAATCCATTGCTGGGTCATGACACAACTGCAATATTGATCGAACCTATGTGTTTAGATAGGGTGCAATAATCCTGTTCCTGGTGAACTATCTTCCTAAAGATTTTAACTCCGACCCTAATTGGGCCCTTCTGACTAATTCAATCATCGCTTTAAGTCTTCATTTCCAAGTAAGTCTTGACTGGATGGTTAGGTGGGCATAAATAAGGTTGGTGTGAACGTCTTCGGGAAGGTAGATCACCAGGGACAGTGTTGGGCACCCCTGGTTTAGAGGGTATGGTCACTTTTTTAATAACATTTTAGTTTTAAGTAGGTCTAATGTTATATTATAAAAACATTGCGTTTATTATTCTTAAGTAACAATTATATTATTACTTAAAATGCCATATTTTAGCTGGAACTCATCATGTTTCCTATTAAAGGCATTTTTTGCAGTCTCATGCTGCACTGCCTCTGCTTTATTGACGTAGTTATTGGGCGTTTTATCACCCTTACCCCTTCCAAAAGAATCCCTTTTTATTTATTTATTCTCATGTCATCCAAGAAGAATAAAGTTAGCAGGCAGCAGAGCTCTTGCAGACCTTAGTAAGTGATGACCTCACTGCATGGATGTCACTCAGTGTCAGAGTGTTCTTGGTTGAGGCATTGGTGAGACGTCCAAAAGACTAAATATTCAGCTGGACTGATAATAGTAGTAGAAGTGGACTGAAATTTTTTTAGAAATAATTTATCATTTCCATGTGGCCAAGTAGTGATTTTGCTGTAGCTTGGTAATGGTTCACAGCCTGGTGGTCGGGGAGAGCAACATTTAAAAAGCTAAAATGTCACAGGTATGAAACCAGGAAGTAGTAGTTTTGTATTGTCTAACATAGCTTCCATGAAAATGTGTGTTTGTATAGTGTGAAAAACTTTGTATTTTTGTTTCGTTGGTAGTGGTGTGTTTTAAAGTATTCAACATTTGGATATTGAACTGGTTCTCAGAGCCAGAAGGAACATTTGCACAGTCCTTCATGGAGTGTTATTTATACACTCTGCTCCAGTCATCACCCACATGATGATGTAAGGTTAGATTTTGGACAGCAGGATATGTGGGCTGCTTCTTGCTGGTTCCCGGACCCCAACACTGTAATGGCTGTAATAGTCCATGTGACAGAACATCGAGGCGACTACTGAGCGATATCCGCCATGCTTTGCTTGAGGCTGATATATATATATATATATATATATATATATATATATATATATATATATAAATTAAAAAAAAAAAATATATATATATATATATATATATAGTGCACAGGAAGATAACAAAAGCAAATTGTGTTTATACTTTTAATTGAATCTAGTATGGAAGGGATAATGTACAGCGAACTGGTCCTAATTGCGACCCCACCCCAACTTGGAGATTCAGGACCCCGATAGAGATCAGAGAGGCTTGGAATCACCCGGAAAAAGTTTAAACTATTACTACTGTGTGCTGTCCTGTTGTTGCTTGATCCCTTACTAATTAAATCAGTACTTTAACATCATTATTGTTTATGCTAATACAGTCCTTAGCAGCAGCCTGTTGTACAGAAATAACAAACCTCAGAATGCCATAATTGACCAATCAGAACTGAGTATTCAACATCGGTGTAATAAAGTAATTACATTTACCACACACTTCCAAACAGTGTTTTATTTATTAATTTTTTTAGATGCTATGATAATGTATCTGATCTTGTGAACTTTCACTCTCTAACATAATTCTAACACACAAAAGTGATTATTGGTTTTGATCATTTTAATAAGCAAAAGACACCTTAATCACATGGAAAAAAGTAAGTACACCCTTAGCTTTATCATACCCTCTGATCCATAACATTTCAATAATTCCAGAACAACAGAGATCATTTCATGGATACAGTACATTATGTTCATTATTTTGTTTTTCTATCACTCACACAACATTCTTGCTATATATAATTAATCCTTAAATGAATTGCTGAATACATGTCAAGTAGTGATAACATTAACACCATCCGACTGGTCTGCAGCAGCCTCCCACACAGCAATCTGTGTTCTAACACCTTTCTATCACAGCCAGCATTAACAGTCTGTGGGATCAGACCAAACACACTAGGCTTCTCTCCCCACATGCATTAGTGACCCTTGGCCAACCATGACACTCATGCCAATTCACTGGTTGTCCCTCCTTGGGCCACTGTTAATAGGTTCCTACCACAGCATACCAAGAACAACCCACAAGATCTGCGGTTTTGGAGATGAATAGACCCAGTTGTTTAGCATTCAGAATGTGGCCTTTTTAGAGACACTTGGAGCTTTAGACTTGCTAATTTTTCCTGCTTCCAACACATCAACTTTGTGAGCTGATTCTTCACTTTCTTACTAATACCTCTTACAGCTTGGCAGGAGCCACTGACACTCTAGCGGTGCCTGTTCTTTAGGGATTTGTATAATATTTATGTTTAATGTTCCTTGCGGTACGCCCTACCAGCCTGTGATTGGGTCACCTTTACCTATTGTTCAAGGTCACAGAGGTCATGTTATGTTATAGGAAAATAATCAGTAATTCATATAAGCGAAGTTATTTATTTTACCAGTAATTTGTTGATGATTACAGTTTTCAGTGATCAGTCGTACTTTGTAGAATGTCCACAAGGAGTTACTTTTTATTCTTGCTTTAATTCATTTTCTCTCCAAGTTAAATAAAACAATACATAAAAAAGCAGTTTTTATATAATCCTAAACGTATAAGCTTCTGGTCATTACAAAAAGCTGACATTATTTATGTAGTGACATTGATGGAAGGAATCTCCAATCACACATTGTTTGAATATTTTCCCTATTAGTTCTTCTGAAATAGCCGATACTACATATTGGAATGAGTGCTTTAAATTCAGTCGACACCTTCTGACCAGTATGATTGCAGGATTCAAAGTCACTGGGATGTAAATAAAGTTCCTTGTCCTTAAATATTGGTAAAAAAAAAAAAATCAAATAAAGACACAAAGTCAGATGCTATTCAGTTGTATAACCGGTTTATCACCATTAAAGAAGACATTAAGACTTGGTTACATTTGCATAGTTAACCAAGCTGCAGGGAAATGCTGTTCTCCTTTCACCTGATTGTGAAATTTAGCGACGCTTCGTCACAGACTCTGTGATTAGCCTTCATTGTGTGTGTGTGTGTGTGTGCGTGTATGTGTGTGTGTGTGTGTGTGCACGTCTTTTAGGAACGCGAGTCATATGACTTCTATTTCAAGCACAAAACAGGGTTTTTTAATTTATCAGCTATTGACCTTTTACCAGTAATATCAGCTGATACGATTCCCTTCTGTCATTAAACATATCACTCTTGGGCTGTGTCTTAGTGAAGGTTCAGCACTTTCTTCCTCTGGCACACACTGGATCCCTGGATGTGTATGTTTAATTGTGTAAGAGTGTGTAATGGGTAGGGTGTGTGTGTGTGTGTGTGTGTGTGTTGCCCTTGTCACTACCAGGCAGGAGGCAGAGTAACAGACAAGCAGCTGCTGAGGAATGCAGAACGTCAGAGACCTTTCAAGCGCTCTCTTTCTCGCTCTCTCTCTACTCCACACTGACACCCCTTCTGTCTTTTTCTTTTATTTACACTTTTTCTTCATTGTCTCACACTCTCTCTCTCACACACACACACTTCAAGGCAATTAATGCATCAGAAACATTCAGTTTCTTTTTTACTCTGTTAAACTGAACTAAAAATTCACTCCTTATTTACAAAATGTCTTACTGCATACATATGTTGATTAATTATCCATAAATCACCAAGCACTTTTCAAGCACACCTCATTTACTTGAGCTCATTTGATTTAGGGATTTGATCTGACGCTGGTGAGTAGACAAAGGGGAATGAATCTTTCCTTCCTCTCTCTCCTTCAAAAACCCACCCCACCCCTAAATAGCCCCGCAGGCTTTCTAACCATTTTATTGATTTACTGTCAAACCCTAATGGAAAATTCTGATTTTCAACGGAACTATTACGCAGACACCAGTATATGCCCTTTCAGAGCCTAGTCATGAGTCAGTTGATAAGTCTGCAGGCTGTTTTGGTTGAGCTCGCACTAGCAGTGTACACACTGACGCACTACACACATGTAAACACTCAATCTACTCACTCAAAATAACAAATCTCAATTTTTTATCCATTTGTTCATGGTTGATCCGGTTTTATCTTTCTTTACCTGACGTGTGTGTGTGTGTGTGTGTGTGTGTGAATGTCCTGTTACACTTTGGAGGTTGGCCACTCCTGTAAAAACTTGCTATTAATGAAAACAGCTTTTCTTTCTGTAATATGCAATATTAATGAGGGAAATATAAATTACTTTGTGTTGTGCTATTACAGGAAATTAATCCGTGTCTGGGTTCTGTATTAAAGCAGAATTATTGTCACTACCTCATTGTTAATCATTTTTTAACGTGTTGATATAATGACATGTCCCAAAGAATTTAGTTTTCCTCTTTTAACACAACAGTTAATTTACATCATCACAGTTACAGTAATTAATGAGCACCATGTCATCCTTTTTTTATCTGTTCATCTGTGCTTTTAAGGTCGAGGGTTATAGCAGCTTTAAACAACCGTTCCTTCACCAGTTTTTTTTTCTCTTTTTGAATTACTTAAACAAACAAAAAAGCGTCATAGGGACCTTCTGACCATTCAGTCCAGAAATATATAACAGTGTTTTGTTTATTAAATATGCACTGGATACATATTAACTTCCTGTTTAATATTAAAACCCTCATGATCATAATTTTTACTTTGACTATAGGGGCATTTTTTTTTTGGTCATGGGCAGGACATTTTTGAGAACTAAATCCTCCATCACCATGTAAATAACTCGATGAGGAGTAAAACCGAGACACTAAAAATGTAATGTTTGCTAGCAGTAAACTTATTTTTAAACTGATTGTAAATACTTTGCAATTCTAAACAACATTAACATTTTAGAGATTTTATTTATTTTTTAGTTTTAAAGAATTAATAGCAAAATATCAATATATAAAAGTACTGCCTGTACTTAAGATATCCCAAAAGAGTTTTATGAGTATCATGATACAAATATTGATTGCTCCACTCTGCTGCAAAGCCTTCTCATCTTCAGTAATAGAACAAATCTCCAGCTGTGTATAAAAATACAATGACTCACCAGCTCAGCTTCTTATGAACAAAACCCCATCTCATGTAACATATTTATAGAATTTGGCAGAATGTTCTGGATACTAATAAGGCAAAAAAAAAAAAAAATCTAAGTTTACAGTACTTCAATGCGTTTGCGTTTTATAGAATAAAAGTAAAATCGAATAACTGGGAACTGGGACGTGCTAGATATAGTAAAAAAAAATGTAATCTCACATTTAGATAGTTACGAGCTTCTGTCACAATTGTCTATTTCAAACATATGAATAGTAAACTGACTTGGTACACAATCTCATCACAGACTCAAGTACATTATTCACACAGATGCTGTGACAGCAGTGCGTCCATGTGCAGGAAGGAAAAAGCTCCTTCCTTTCATGTGTATAGCGATGTTCAAGGTTACATTGAACAGTTCAAGGTCCTTTTTTGTTAACATTGGCAAACAACAAAGTGATGGGTGACACTATCTTTTTTTTGAACAGGACTCTGGCAACAGGCAAATTGAAAAGACTTTTCAAAGCAACCATTTGGGAGAACGAATAAATGCATTATTTGGCATATGTTTGAATATTTTGCTACCCCAGCAGTCTGAGCTAAAATATATTTTTAAAAAACAATAATTTAATTTAAATCTATGGCAGGCTATTTCTTTGATCTGGAGTTTGTGCAGTACAATTCCCTGTGAGTGAGCTGTTACTATAGAAACGATAACAGAATGAGCACATTAATAGAAATCTCTTATTCGTAGCCCCACTACTGTCAGGGCTGCTGTGTTTGATAATTCAATAGAGCTGGGCTATAAAATGAGATGCAATAGAAGACAATGTGAGTGTTTCAGTTTTGCCTGTTGGGGTGAGGCAGAACGTGGTTGGGATTATTACTTTCCCTTTCAGCATTTTGTCTTTAAATAACAAAGACCTCCTTAATGGAAATGTTTCTCATCAGCAACTGCTCACTAGCATCTGTTAGGGCCTTAGGAGGCTGGTTAAATTGGAAAATATTTTGACTATTTAAAGCTGTAGTGTTTTTATGTGCTTCATAGCAAAGCGGAGGGAGGATGGGTGGGTGGGGTGTGGGTTTGGCGGTTAAAATCAGCCCATAAGGGCATTATTTAAGACCCAGCTTGATATATTTTGAGCATCCAGCAATATAAACAAGTCTGTTTTCCTTCCACATTAAAATATAAAAGTAATATTCCTTTTCTATACTTAGAGCTTTCAGTAAGGAAATAAGTATATTTGTGTACAGTACTGGAAGCATTTATGAGTTGTTTATTTTTTTGGGGGTGGGGGGGGTGACCCTTTTTTTCTTCTTTTTCTTCTTCTTTTTCTTCTTTTATGCTAATTTCAGGATGGTTGTGGCATGTTATAAGCAATGTGAATTCCCCCTCCCTCACCTTACTGTATTCATCCAGGTCAGAGGACACTGCAGCACAGAGGAGATGTTCTGGAAACTCAGGTGGTTGTGAACCCGTCCCACAGTTTGGTGTGTTCAGAGGTCAGACATCAGAGTCCTGTGTGTTTTGTGTTTATGATGATGTTTCCTTAAATGTCAAGCGTTACAAAACTGGTTTGTGTGAGATGGGTGGATAGATAACTTTATTAATCACAAAGGGAAATTCATAAAAACTGTGCTGCCTATGACTTTATTTGACCTGTATTATGGATTTGATTCATTAGTTTCTCTGCCTTACCAGTGAAAAGCTTATTGAGGCATTAGCATTAATTTTTCTACATCCTCTCAACATTCTCAGTCTGGCCTGGGAAAACAATCCAACCTCATTGTGAGTGCATTCTGGAAAATTTAATAATTAGACTTTGACCAAAAGTAAGTTGTTTTGACCATCACAAACTTTGATGTTTTCAAGTCACCATAAATATCTGTTACTAAAACGTAATTTTTATTTACATTTAAACCTTGCTTTGGTATCTGCCTGAAAAGGTTACATCATGTAATGAGACATTTTAACAAACAGGATGGTAAAAACGGTCTTCTACAGCCTTAAAATCCTCTGCACCATCACATTAAGATAAAAAACAGAGATCTTCAAATTATTTCAACCTTTGGTTGAGCTACATGCAGTAAACGAATGTGTTTGAATTTAGGAAAGTGTTTTCAGGCTCTTGTACAGTATATAATATAAAAATTTCACTGTGTGGAGTGTTCACCCAGGTCACCATGCAATCATATAAAATTCTTTCACTGATTTTAACCTCCTGAGACCAAAAATTCATATTGTGTGTGTCTCCTCATTTCTTCACTCTGCTTTGGTCCCTCACCACCCATTAACTATCGATCTTGATCAATGTCTTCAAACAATAAGTAGTTTGGGAAAAGAGAAAGACCCAATTGCTCTCATATGAGGATCTTACAAGGACATACATACAGTATTGTTGGGGCTAAATATGACGTCCTCATAAGACGGTCTCACGAGGGTGTAAATCTTCATGCTCCTGGCAAAAATGATGGACACACCATATTTAGAGGATGTTCATCCAGGTTTTTTTTAAGATTTTGTAGCAAATAAGCATATCTCTCATATGGTACTAATCTATTTTTATTCCAGTTAAAAGTTTTTTTTTTTTAACAACTTTTTTTGTTTGTTTGTTTTCTTGCTTCAAAATTATGCAATTTTTGCCAGCCGTTGTAATTTTTTGAGTGACAATTATTTAACCTCTGTTGATGTTTCTCGTCTTTGTTTTTAATTTCAAAGGTCCGTCGGCTTATTACAGATGTGTCCCGTCACAAGCTCCTTATTCTGGCTGGACAGTGTGTGGAGGACACTGGTGATCTTGTACTACAAAGTGGTTGCTTTTCACTCAATGACTTTATCCAGATATTTGCTCATGAAGAGGTGAGGAACAGGAAGTTATGTCCACATCATAGTAGGCCATTTATTTCGATGTAACAAGATAATATTTTAATTTTTATTTTTTTTTATTGTAATGCAGATTGGTGAGATGTTAAGCTCTGCTGATCCTACAAACAAAGCAAGCGTCACACTGAGTTGCCCGATGTCTGGACCATGGAAGAGCTCCATGTTAGAGAACCATAATTTGCAAGACTTTATTGAAATTAAGACCAACCCACCTTCAGTGCTGCCTGAGATGGAAGGTTTGCAGGAGTTTACGGAGTATCTTTCAGAATCACTTGAACCTCGGTTGGCTTTCGAGCTCCTTGAACCCCCCAGCACAGTTGGTTTTTTAAAACTGTCCCGTCCCTGCTGCTATGTGTTTCCTGGTGGTAGAGGGGACTCTGCCTTCTTTGCCGTGAATGGATTTAATGTCTTGGTCAACGGTGGGTCTAATCCGCGTTCTTGTTTCTGGAAACTGGTGAGACATTTGGACAGAGTGGACTCCATATTGGTGACACATATTGGAGCAGATAATTTGCCAGGTATGAACAGCTTCCTCCGGAGAAAAACAGCAGAGCAGGAGGACGATGATTCAGCTGGTTCTCAGAGCACTGAAGATTGGCAAAGGAACTTAATATCTCCAGAAATCGGGGTTGTGTTCCTTAATGCTCCTGAAAGACTTGCGACACTCCAAAGTGATCCTAAGGTCTTGCGTGGCTGTGATCAAGTTTCACTTACACTACAGCATCTGGAAAGGTTATCTATCTCTCCAGAATCCCTTAGTCGTTCTAACAGTCCAAATATCGAGCCATTAATCCTCTTTCAGAAGATGGGTGTTGGTCGTTTGGAACTGTATGTCCTTAATCCTGTGAAGGGTAGTAGAGAGCTAGAAACGTTTATGCAAATGTGGCCCAGTAGTGCCTCTGGTATTAAAGGTACAGAGATTCCTTTAACCTGCCTAGTTTCAATATGTGCATTGTTGGTATGGCATCCTGCCTGCCCTCAGGAAAAAATTGTTCGTGCTCTCTTCCCTGGTTGCACACCACAGTCAAAGATATTTGATGGATTGGAGAGGCTGAAACATCTTGACTTTCTTAAGCACCCAGTGGTGAGTTTACATGATCTCGAATCATCTAAGCCTGATAAACAACCAAAGCGTACAGAGAGCAAAGAGAGCCTCAAGTCTCTAACCAAAGACTCAAGACCTGGGAGTGCCTCACTTATCAAGGACAAGGTAAGCAGGGTTGACCTAAAGAAACAAGACGCTAAAGGGAAAACCAAATCTGTAACTGAAACCAACCAAAAAGACAAGGAAGTGGAAGAAAAAGGAAAGCCAAAGGATGACGTAAAACAGAGACTCTCTAAGCCTGAAAAGCAATTGGTTAAAAAGGAGCCTGTCAAAGAGGAGAAAAAGGAAGTGAAGAAGAAAGAGGAACGCCCCGTGTCAAGTCTTTCGAAGAAAGATGAAACTGTTGAGAAAAAGAAGGAACCCATGAAGAAAGACTTGGGATCCAAACCTAAAAAAGATATTAAGCCTGAGTTAAAGAAGGAGGTTAAGAAGGAGGCTAAACCAGAAGAAAAGAAAATGACAAGTAAGCTAGTTGCTAAGGATTCAAAAAAGGCATCTGCAAGTGCAGTTCCTGACTTGAGGAAGTCTTCAGGCAAGAACGGTTCATTAAAAAAAGACTCAACAATCACTAAAAAGGACAGTTTATCTAAAGGAATCAAGTCAAAGCCAGAGATTATTGAAGAGCACAATTTGAAACCAGTGTCTGATCAAAAGTTGTCTGAGGACATCGTTGCAGATGCTCAGAAGTTAAAATTAGAAAACCAAGTATTGGATAAGGAAGGGAATCGTTTGGGTTCTACAGATAAAGGCCCTGAACAGTGTGAGGAAGCTCAGCATGAGTTGAATGAACCACATAGTGGAACCGGCTTGTCAGAAACCCCCGAGAAATTTAGATGTACAGAGACATTGTGCGCATTAAATTCTGCTCTGGGATCTCCTTCACCACTTGCGAAGACTCCAAAAAGTGAGAAGAGTGTCAATTTTCACCTCACACCAATAGAGCATGGGTTAATCGATGGACTCCATGAAAAGGCCTCTCCAGCAAACAGTGCGAGGCAGGCATCATTCTGTCAGTCTGAGAATGATGCTGGTCCTGGAGACAATCAGGAGGCAGTTAGCTCAAAAAGTCATGTCCTGGACGCCTCATCAACAGTAACGTCCCTGCCTGCTGAGGAAGGTTCTCCACACTCCACCGAAGTTGATAATTCATTATCGGTTTCTTTTGAGCAAGTAGTCCCCCCTGTTGGTCAATCAGAAGAAAGTTTATATACTAATGGACATGATTCAAAAGCACATATGTCTTTACCTTTAAGGACATTACATATTGCTGACCAGAACTGTAATGGGTCTGACAAGCATCTTTCTGGCCCACAGGGTCTTTTTCCTGATATTCCACCCCATGATGTCGACCTTTGTTTGGTGTCACCTTGTGAATTTGAACATCACAAATCTCCAGACAACCAAACAGGGTTGCCTAGCCCAGGCGCTCACAAATTCTCGCCTGAGAGTGATCAGTCTCACGGGCCTGTTAAATCCCATTCGCAGAGCAAAAATAACAGTGTTTGTTACTCTTCACAAGGCCAAGAGACAACACCAACCTCTGTCAGTGACTCCTTTCCTACAGTCTCAGACTCCGATGTCCCGCCAGCTACTGGAGAGTGTCCTTCAATTAGTGAAGACCTGGATTCTGATGAGGAGTCTGCTGACCTTTTCCCACCCAATCATCCTCATGACCATCCTAGTACTCATTCATTTCATGTGGACTCAGCTCATTCCTCACAAGATCCCCCTCCAGCACCAATGAAGGATTTGCCCCCCCTCCCACCACAACCTGGCGCCTGCATGATCGACCCTGAAGCTGATTCCCAAGGCAAGTCTTCAAAGAATGCTGCTGCAAAGGCTAAAAAAACAGCAGCATCTGGCACACAGAAGATGGCAGCTGCAAATACTTCAGCACAGAGTAGCAAGACAAAGAGTTCTCTGGCAACAAGTGGTACATTTAGGTCTTCATCAAGCTTGGATACAAAATCTGCTTCACGTAGCACGATTGGGAATACAAGACCAATGTCAGGAGGTGCAAAACCACAATCAGGTGTGTACCTGTAATGTTGAATTACACAGTTTATCATGTTTTAAAATGGTGATCTTACAGACTAGTCCTGGAAGTCCTCCAGCTTCCCTGCAGAGTTCAAAACCATTCTTTTTATTATTTTTAAAGTACTTCCCTTGACTCGAAATACCATGGGCAATTGTGGCTCTTAACTGTCAGGACTTTGGGCCACTGATCAGATATGTTGGGAGTTCAAAATCTCAGCATTACCAAGTTGCCACAGTCCTTTAGCAAGCCCTGTAACACCATGATAGGTCTTGTCTCATTTGTAAGTTTCTTTGGATTGAATCAGGTATTGGGTCTAGAGAAAAACTTAAAACTTTGTGGGGCAGTTGATGTGCATGAAAGTAAGAAAACTCGTGGTGAGAGTTACAATGTTCTTTAAAAGTCCCCATCAGCTCAAAACATCATTAACATCTCCTCTCTGTGCAGGTTCAGTGGGTAACAAATCAAATGCTACATCAGTTTATCTGGATCTGGCATACCTACCCTCCTGCTTTGCAGCATCTACAGTTGATGTCGAGTTTTTCCGCCGTGTGCGCTCCTCATGCTATATAATAAGTGGGGAAGAATCATACAAGGACTCAGTCATGAGGCCCATTCTTGGTTCCCTGTTAGAAGGCAAGGCAGTCTGGCCAGACATAAAGGTTTGTTATGAATTCACTTATTTTTAACATTATCATGTCTCTAAAAGTCATGAAACTCGTGTGAAGTGTCAACATGCAACCTTGTGGGCATGGTTGAGGTTGTTGTTTATGAAATCAATAACAATAGCAACCATGCCTTAGGGGGAATAAACCAATTCATTTAGCTAGCTAGCTTGATTCTTCTTGTTTGTTTGCCAACAGGCTGAAAAAAAAAATGCTCGTACACTCATGCACACAACCAGTCATAAATTTTTATAAATGTTATTTTTGTTTAAAAACAATAGCCTTCTTAAACCCTAATTTTAATCCTAATCTTCTCCTAAAATCTATGCACTGGGCAGGTAATGCTAACATAAACAGGAAGCCCTTGGCCAGTAACGAAATTGTTAATTTTCTGTTTGGAATTACATTATTTTTCGATTTCGCCATGTGTTTGACAGGCTACATGATAAATTGTTTATATTTTGTTAAGAACAGGCTATAAAGCTGGTCAAATGCTGTATTTTCTTTTTCAAACACCAAACTACAATACAGTTGATGTTTTACATTTAACAAATGAATGTTTGTATGTTGATGAATTTGAAGCATATACTTGTGTATATACTCTACAACCCATCTAAAGATAAGAGGTGTCAATTCAATTTAGTACAAATTAATAATGGCGCCTTCTATAGCAGTGGGGCCCAACCCTGTTCCTGGAGATGTACCTCCCTGAAGACTTTCACTCCAATCATAATCATGCCCACATGAGCATCTAATCATCTGATTAAAAGTCAAGAATCTGAAATGAAGACCTAAGGCAGTTTGCAGCAGTATGGTTAGAGCTAAAGTCTTCAGGAAGGTAGATCTCCAGGAACAGGATTGGGCAAAAATTAACAGTAGAAAATAATGCAAATAAAACTGTTTTATTTATTAATACTACTTTATTAAAAGATAAATTTGCAGTATATGCTGTAGATGCTGCTGTTACTATTTTTTCTAAACTTTATTCTAATGAAAAAAAAACAGCTTTCTTAAATTTTGAAGTACATGATATAAGAAGAGAATTAAATCATAACACTGAGCTTTTCATATAGTTGGAATAAAAGATAAAAATATATGTGTGTGTGTGTGTGTGTGTACATATATGTATATGTATGTGTGTGTGTGTATATGTATATATATATATATATATATAGAGAGAGAGAGAGAGAGATCTGGTACATTTGTATCTACGCCAAACTTTTGATCCACAGGCAACTCTGATTTAAGTTTATATGTTGAATTATTATGTCCAATTAACAAGAAAAAAGAGGATAGTTTACAAGATAATTTATGTTGAATTATGTCCAATTAATAAGAAAAAAGAAGGTATAACTGAGTCTTTTCCTGTTTTGTTTTGTGGCTCAACATTTTAAACACTCTCCACTAGCTAAATATGGAAGGTTGGATTACTAAAACGTATTGTATCTTCTCTTTTTCAGGTGACTCTGATCCCCACTTTTGATTCACTGACAATGCACGACTGGTACCAAGAGACACATGAGAAACAAAAAGAGCTAGCGATAACAGTGTTGGGAAGCAACAGTACTGTGGCCATGCAGGATGAAACATTCCCTGCCTGCAAAGTGGAGTTTTGATTGGAAAGTGCTGGGGGGATCTTTCAAAGAAATCACTCCTATTTTAATCACTTGGGCACTTAGGTCAAATTCAGATGTAACATTCATAAACTTTTTTTTCCCCCCAGAGTTTAGTAGCATTTATGTAACAGCTCAGATGTATGTTAATTAACACTGATTTCTTAGAATTAGCCAAAAGCAAAACTGTGAATCTCCATATAATGAAGATTATCAGACTTTCAAGGTAGTATGGAATAGATCATGTGTGAAGAAAATGCGTACACGAGTTTTTTGTTGTTTGTTTTGTTTTTTTCTTTGTGGTAGTGAAGTATTGATTGTTTCAACAGTCCCAAGCTGTACAGACTTTATAGATCATGTTAATGATCATGATAATCATGTTTATTATTTTCCTGAATACTACAGTTTGTTGTTTTGCATGGTTGCACAGTTAGGATTTTCAGCACGAATGGGGGAACACAAAACACAGTGGACTTTGTTATGGACAGGAGAAAGCTAGACGGCCATTGTGCCATTCCCACAGGGTTATTTTTATTATCTCTTAATGACAAATGTTATTTCTTGGGGTGCTTGTCATAGTCAAGCACAAATTTTTCATGTTTTAACTGTTTTCTGAACCGTTCTGATTGATTCCTTTTTTTGAGATGAGATCACGATTGCATGTTTGAACTGTTTGATGTCAGTATTTTATTTTATTTTTTTGCATTTGCTGTTGATGGAATTCATGCACCACACTAAAATCACCAGTGGTTAGTAGCCATTTGTTTACTGGATTTAAGCTGTGTTCAACTTGGTGGTAACTTTTTTTCCCCCCTTCAGAAAAAAGCACAAACACTGCGTTAATTTAATATATACTCAGAGAGTCGAGAAGGTCTCCCTTAACTGATCCGTATGATGCCATATCACCTTTAAATAAGCAAAACACTTTATTTAAAGATTTTTTTTTAGTACTGTAGGTTGATTCAAATAGACAATATAGGGTTCATTGTTTTGATCAAGGAAATACAACCCAAAATATTCAAAGAAATTTGGGATGTTGTGTAAACAGAAACAAATACAATACAATTTCTTTGGTCCTATATTCATTTGAATGCAATACAAGAATGCAGTGATGTTCAAATTGTAAAATTTTTAAATATACACTCTTTTTCTACATTTGATGCCTTAAACACATTCCAGAAAAGTTGGGACCTGTATCAAAATATTACGTTTGTGAAAAGCACAAACCTTGTTTGGATCATTCCACAGGTAAAGGGGTTACTTGGTAACAGTGATATTGTACTATTATAATTAGGTATGAAAGGCCACATACTCAAAAGGCTCAGTCGTTCACACGCAGGGAAGAGGCAGGACTCTCTGCTTTGTGAAACAGCCAGGACAAATGGTCCGACAGTTTAACAGCAGTGTTTCTCATCATACAGTTGCAAGGAAATTACTTTACTGTCTATGATCCATGATATAAAAAGAATGAGAATGCCGAGAGCACAGTGAATGACCTGTGATCTTTCGGTTGGCAATGCATTTAAATAAAACCGCTTTAATTGTATAAACGACATTACTACATGGACTCAGGAACACTTCAGGAAACTGTTGTCAGTAAACACAGTTTGTTGATGTATCTTTAAAAATATGAAGGGAAAGCAATATATTAAAAACGTTCAGCAGTTTCAATGGGTGTGAGCTCATCAGAAACGAGCTGACACAAAGTGGAAAAGTGTGCTGGGGTCTGATGAGTCCACACTTTAGTTGTTTTTGGAAATAATGGATGTGGTGTCCTCTGGACTGAAGAGGGAAAAGATCATCCAGATTGTTATTAGTTCAGAAGTCAGTTGCTGTTATGGTTTGTGGTGTGTGAGTGCACATGATGTGGGTAACTTGCACATCTGCGAAGGCACCAATAATGCTGGTTTATATAGGTTTTGGGGTAACAAATACTGCATTCCAGACTATATGGTTCAGGGAAAATTCCCTGCTTAGTCCAGAAAGACAAAACCAGCCACATTTTGCATGTTAGAGCAGTGTGACATGGTAGTAAAAACTGTGGGGACTAGTCTAGCTTAGCTGCAAAAGAATGTAGGAATCTATCTTTACAAAGAGCAAAGTTTGGTTTGAACCCTAAATATCTCATCTTTGTATTGTATTTATTTGAATATAAGTGAAAAGGGATATAAAAATTGTGTTTTTATTTACATTTAATACAGCATCCCAAATTCCTTTTAATCAGGTATACAATATAACTTTGCAATCACTGTTTTGTTTCCTGCCTAGCTTGTTGCTAACAAAACACCCACATTCATTTGTCCCCTCTTTGTAGTTTGAACACGCCAAGCTTAATATACAATATACAAGTCAGTGTTGAGTCAAATGCAGCATAAGTGTAGTCCTTAGCTATTTATCAAGTAACGGTACACTGTGAGCTGATTTGTTTTATAAAACCAACATGTATGTTCTTTATTTTCACAGCTTATTGTCATGTTCTGTTTTGATGCATGGTAATGACACCATAACCCAATGAATCTTTTAATTGATGTTTCTTTAATAATTTTTTTTATCTAGATTTTGATTCAGGATTTAGTTAACAAAATTGCTTCAAGCTTTTTCAGCGTCTTGAAAGGTTTTTTCCCCCAAAGTAAAACATACAGAATGAATTCACCATCTGTATTCATCCATCTTTGACCAACATAAGGTCAACAAAAAATTGGCATTTTTTTTTTAAGTTAGCGGTGGCACTGATAGTATTAACATGATAGTTAAAGCTTTTCAAGCTGATCTGTTTGATCAGAGTATACAGTTAGAAAATTGGATAAAAGTGCTGCACCATGGCTTTCTCTAGGAAGAGATGAAGTACTGACTAATGCACAAATATACTGCCTGGCCAAAAAAAAGTCGTACACTTGAATATTTTGTTGGACCACATTTAGCTCTGATTACAATATAATGGCATTGTTTTGACAAACTTAAGCAACATTGCAATATTTATTTTCATCCAGAGTTGGGTTCGTTTTTCACCACCATCTTGAATTGTTGATGGGAAAATCAAACCACTCCATAAAGTCTTCTTCAACACATCCCAAAGACTTTCAATAGGGTTAAGGTCAGGACTTTTTAGGGTGCCATATTATGTGTGGAAATGATTCCTCATGTTCCCTGAAACACTCAGCTGACTTAATTGGATTGCCACATAATGATGCTGAGCCTTGACGTGACCGACTTAATCAACAATGCCATGGCGGTCCAGCAAAATATTGTCAATGAAAAGAGTGTTTTAGAATGTGAATTAGCACGTGGAAATGGAAATGTGTCATTATGGCAATGAGCAAAGTTTAAAACAAAACTCAGAATTTCATTATAAAAGAAATATTTCATGCCAGTATTTATCAGGTATTTATTAAGATTTTGGGTGAAATTTAACTTTAATCCAAAAAATAAATAAATGTAAAATATAATAATAATAAAATGCCACATAAAAACATTACATGCAGTATTAAAAATGAATTTTAGGGTTAAACCGATTACTGTTAACATTTGAGGATATTGGGGGGGCTTGTGTACCATCTGGCATATTATCGATGGTTAATGGAGGACTTAGGAGTGCGACGTGGACATATTCACATACATTTCAAATTGTGTTTCTTGTGGGCACTTGATTTTTTTCTTTCAACCTCTTATGTTCAATTACAAACTGCTGAATCAAGTCCACAAATCTTAAACATTATCAAATCCAAGTTGACTGAACAAATCAAATGCTTCAGATACAGATGATTTGAATATATGCCAACTGGGTCATGTGAGAAATCTATTTGAATTAAAGCAGTCTGCACTATTTCAACTTGTGCTCATTTCTCCTTTCTTTTATTTCTTTTCCTTTTCTATTTCTTTATTGTAATCAAGATATCAAGTCTGGTTTAGTCTTTTGTATCTTATGAGTATTAAAGCTGTGTTTTAAAATCAGTATTACTAAACTTTGCAGGAGTGACATATGTTGCTGTAACTTTTTATTATGCTATAAGTAGGAGTAAGTTAAGTTTGAAACAAAAAGTTATCAAATTTACAAAAAATTTTTCGTTCCAATTTTATCCTATTTAGGGTCGCAGGGGAGAGGGTGTCTGTCCCATCCAACTCCAGGTGTAGGCTGGTTTCAAACCAATATCTTTGTCAGTTACTTAATGAGGTTCATGTTTGGTTGAGGGTTTGGCTCGTTAAAGTTAGAAATGATCACCACTGAAACACGCCCATTGTATATCAGTTGTACATGTTAACTACGTCTTGTACTTTCTATTTTTGACTACATCCCTGTATGCTGTTAGTTCATAGACAATGACCAGCGTACATCCAAGATTATTGGACGGCAAACTTGGCAGCTGCTAGAAGGTTCTTCTCCTCCTCATAATGTAAGGAAATTCAGTCAGTTTTTAGAGTAGGTATTAAAATAAATGTCCACAAAAACACAAATTATTCATTGTTTAATGAAATGACATAACTTCGTCACAAAGCTTTATCATCTGATTAGACACAATATTTTATGGTTTATGTGGGACCCAACAGGAGAATTTTTCAGTTGTTGAGTCTCATTATTTCTAGGCTGCTGCCTTTTTTTTTTTACTCTAATATAAAACACTTGAAGTGGTTTCCAGTTACTAAAAATGCCACAGCAATGAGCCACCAATCACATTTTTATTCATGTCTATGTAACCCTGTTAATCTGCCATTTAATGTTGTGAAACATCCATGAAATAAGTTTATTCCTCCTATCATTTGCAAGGTATGGCCAGAAGTATGTGGACATCAAAACATCACACCCACAATCATTAGCATTAATATGGATTTGCCCCGTTTGCTGCAGTACCTGCTTTTACCCTAACATGAAGACATCCCAGATGATTTTGGAATGTGTTTGTCTGGATTTGAGTTCTTTCAAGCCATGTTACTAAGGTCAAGTAAAAAGGCATGACATGCAGTCACTGTTCCAATTCAGCCCACGGTTCTTTGATGCAGCAACCAGGACCTTCATGGTGGAGTAAAGGGAAATCCTAACGCTTCAACACACAAAAACATAACGGATAAAAGGCAATAAATAGCAATTATTCACTAAAGGTGAGGTGGATATAACTTGGTAGTGCTCAGCAATATCCACTGAGCTCGAGGCAAATTATTATTTTAGTATGTATTACACAGGGCACATAAGAAAACAAACTCAAATTAGGGGTTTACTTTTACATTTTTAAAGGCTGACACTGGTTATGCACATCACAATAATCTGTCGTCTTTTGAAACTTATTTAAAAAAAAATTATGCACTACACAGAAACACAAGAAACTGAAACAAGCTTTAAAAGTTATTTTTGCATTTTATAGCATGACAGTGTTCACAAAAGCTTCAGGGTGGCATCATTTAACACCCCTCAAATATAATCTGGTTTAGTTTTAGTTTTTTATATAGTATGTAGTATGTACTAAATTTGTGAATTAGTGTGCAGATACACCTTAATAGTGCAGATTTTCTTCTGTGTTCATGTAGACAAACCACTGAATGAGAATGCACTCCCATTAACTCCACAGCACAACTTAACAGTCTCTCTGCCAAATAAAATATGTAAAGATAAACTATAATTATCTCATTTTAGTTGTTTTTTTCTTGTGTATCCTTGTAGTTTATATAAAAAATGTGATTAGTGTGTGAACACGTTTGCGGAGCTTGTTTTCTGAAGATATAAACTATAAAAATTCATTTTCATTTGCCTTTCAGTATGTTTTAAAACTCTGAAAAGGGTTTAAAATGATGCCATTACACAATTCTTAAGTTCTGCACCTGCCTGCGCTGGGAGCCCGTCTGCATCTGTCCTGCTATTTAAAATAAATAAACCATTTAAATTTCTTTCAGTTTTCTTTTCGTTATGATTCTTCAAAGTGCTACCAAAAATTTAACAAGGTTTCGAAGAGATGTCGTAACATAGATCAAAGGCTCTGTACCTCCCTGCCTGGGAGCCTGCCTGTGTCTGTTCTGATTTAAAAAAATAATGATAATCAAAAAAAATCAAAACATGTAAATCTTGTTTTAGTGGCTTTTTTGCTTTGGTGACCAAGCGGACCAACCAGGTTGCACAGTTCCTGTATATACTGAATTACAATATTGCAAAAAATTAAAAAAATAGTAAAGGAGAACATGCTAGAAGGAGTAGCAATAACATCTTGCCCTGTCAGTGATTATGAAATATTTTTTCTCTTCCCCATAGCCCACATTTGATCATTTACCACCCTCTGCTGGATGGAACCAAATGTCTAGGAACGCATTTCATGCCATCGATTATGACTTGATCCTTCCTGTTCACCATTGCTGACGCCACATTTCATAGTAAGCTTGGACAGTGGTTCTAGACATCCCCTGTCTGGCACATTCTTCAGTGTCCCTGTTTTCACAGACTCTCAGTCACTCAAAAATTGTTTGTTAGTAACGGTAGTTAGCCACCATCGACCAGTGAACTCCAGTATTGTGATAGTTCATCGTGTCAGCAAATGTGCTAATATTAGCGTACATTTTGAACACCACTGAATTTTGGATTCTCCCCAAGGCCAGTATAACATCTGGTGCTAAATCATCATTGTTTCAGCCTTGTTTTTTAACTCTTGTTATGAGCATTATGAATTCAGTAAAGTACCGGTACCAGAGTTTGCATGTTCTCTTTGTGCTTGCAGGTACTCCGGTTTGAAATGCCAAAAGTTGCAAAAGGTCACGTGATCTTATTTCTCTACCAGCAACACAAAACTAATTTGTGTCTGAATACACGGCACAGACATCTTTATTTTACATGTGGGAGCACCACAATGTATGTAAACGGAAACGTATGAATTTTAGAATTATGGTTTTATGTTCTATTCTTGTGATTAACAACCTTTTTAAATGGGCTAAATGCACAGATTTTAGTAGATTGCGACTTTGATAATGTTAGTAAAAACTACCTAATAATGAAAATATACATATGTTTATGTGTAACAGGAGGATTAGGAGGCTTCCCTTTTATTTCACTTTAACCACTGAGCTTACCCTTCACATCTACAATATTGTATTAATATGAAAAGATGCAGGAGAGTATTCATCATTTTATCCTCTCAGTAATCTGTATCTCACTCAAGAGGGAAGCTGTAATAGGATCACCGTTGAGTTACAGTTTCCTGGGCATGGTTAAGTCACTTCCTGCTGACAAAAACAAACTTTACTTTCAGTTTCGTTTCTTCGATCAGTCTGTGAGATTTTAGTTTCATCTGTAATCTCTCTCGGTGCTCAGTCTATCTTGATTCTATTCACTGCCCCGCCACTATAATAGAGTAACTGTTTCTTAAAAAGAATTTATTTTATTGACTTTAGTGCACAATTTAAAGTTTATTTGTTACCATGGCATTCACCTTTAAACTGGGAAATCAAGTGAAAGGAACACAGGAGAAGCCAACTACAGTTGATTTGAATTTTAAAGGTAGGGTGTATGACCTTAATGATGTTGCACTATATTTCATAAGTTATACTTGTATTTATTCACTTGAATCTGTCATTTAAAATCTAGATAATATAATAAAAACCTAGTTGTATACAATGTTGAGTTTAAGTATTAAGTAGTTATGTGGGGTTTTTGATTATAATACACTATATGGGGAAGGAGAGTCATAAAATATTAACATAAAAATATTTCATAAATTCTCAGAGTGAATCAGATGAATCGTGTGTGTGTGTGTGTGTGTGTGTGTGTGTGTGTGTGTGTGTGTGTGTGTGTGTGTGTGTGTGTGTGTGTGTGTGTGTATGCTGTTACTTATTGACAATGTAGGTCCTACAACAACAGTGGAACCTGAGGATAGTGAGCATAAAACACGATTATTCAATATAGGAATACTAGCAGATGAGATGCCCCAGGACAGTACCTCCAAAGGCATCAAAAAAGACAAAAATGTGAGCAGAGGTAAGAAATGAGACAGACCATTGTAACAAATCCCCAAGTCTGGGAATCCAGAGACACGAAGTCAGACACTTCACTCAGTTTACTCACTAAATGTACTATTTTGTGCACTCTTTTTGATCACACTCTCGCAGCCATATTTAATACAACAAACTGTGTTCAAAATGTTATCTGTTACAATGAATTATGTATCTGAACAAATTTTGGCTTATTAACAATGTGAAAAAATGCATGTAGAAGATATAAATGAAGCAATTTTACCACCACATCTTGAAATGTTTTATCCTTCTTTTAACTTTTAAAATTTCATGGCAGAAAGAGGTACCAAAGGGTTGACAGTATGACAGCATAGGCCGATTTTCCACCCATGAAGTTCTGTTTTTATTAAAATTGTAATTTTGTTATTATTATTAACTGTGTTTTATCTTTTCATTTTATATCTTAAAATGTAGTGTAAACATAAAAATGTGATATAAGAACTAAAACACTGCAGAGCATCCTGCTATAGGAAAATACTCAATATAACAATAACTTTATCACATTACACCATTATTGATTGTTTTCCTATAACAGCATATTCTGTCTTTGTTTGTCCTTTACATTTTATATTGCTAACTCACTTTGCAGGTTTGTGGCCAACTTTAAATATAATGGAGACTCCATGGAGATCAGTAAACTGGACCTCAGAGTCAGTATTCCAGCAGCTTTACTCCAGCACCTATACTCATGTGAAGTATTTGTACATAGAGTGATTAAAATGTGTTGTTTTGTGCACAAAGGTGTAGGGAGCAACTCATGGAGAAAGTTGAGTCATACAAACCAGAATGTGGTGGTGTGTCTGAGGCCAGAGTCCTGCTTCTGGGTCCCGTTGGTGCAGGAAAGTCCAGTTTCATTAGTTCAGTGCAGTCAATCTTCTCTGGTCGAGTCCTTAACCGGGCTATGGTGGGCTCATTTTCTTCTGCAAGCTTCACAAAAAGGGTAAAGTTAACAAAAATGTACAAATTGTATCATGGAAGTGAATTTAATAGAACTAATGCAAAGATTGTCTGTGCACCACTTGGGGGACATGACAAAAACGGAGCAAAATAAACAATAATAATAAAAAAATAAAATAAAACATGATAAACCTCAGCAAACCTTGAGGATGGACATATAAATATCAAATATGACAAAAATTTGGGTTGGGTTTAGGACTCTAAGAAATTCAAAGAATATGCCCTAAAAAGGGACAAGTTAATGAGATAATTAATGAGGTAGCAAGCAGCGTATAAGAGCAACAAACCAAAAGGAAACAAAGATTCTGTCCCTTTTTATACCACAATAATCGGAGGATGATTACAGAGATTTATTTAATAGAAAGTGACGAAATAGTTTTTTTTAGTGTTTATTAATAAATTCAGTGCTGTGACATCTACCAAACCAATTAGTTTCTGAAATTACTTACTTTACAGCAGCAGTAATCCATTGTTTGCTCACTAGCCTTTATTATCTCTTTTGAAGAAAAGCAATGCAATGCTTGCTCATCAAAGCTGTAAAGTCTTGATGATTTTTCCTACACAGTCACTCACTTGCTGAACCGTGTAATCCTCCTAGTGTCATGGGGATGCTGGATCCTGTGTCAGCCAACACCGGGCGAAGGCGGGGTACACCCTGAATAGCTGATGATTTTATTCTGTTTTATGTCTGATTGTTACAAAGCTATGAGACTTGTGACTGGGGAAGAGGTGCATCCACTGCGAGCAAACTGTTACCACAAAAACAATAGGGCATTAAGACAAAAGCAATGATATAAATCTAGGATTTGCAGCTTCATGACTATCAGAGCTGCCGTGGGAGAAAATGTATCAACACCTCACAATCCAGAATTTAGTAGCGCGTTCGTGTAAATAACAAGTATTTCCCGAAGGTGAGGTGGATTTTGCTAAACAGTCCCAGAGATGGAACGTCAACAAAGGGGACTGTTAATTGATAGCCACTGGGTAAGTAATTGTTTTAGTATATACCACATGGGAACTTAAGCAAGCAAACTAAAATAAGGGTTTTAGAGTTTATTTTTACAGTTTTACAATCTGACAGACAACATCTCTTGAAACTCACTTAAAATTTGACTAAAACAAATAAAGACCATATTGCATAGTTTCCCATTCAACAAAATGGGATGCCATTTTGTAGAATTTATATCATTTTTAAAAAACTCTCAAAATAATTAGTAACCGTTGCAAACTGTGAGTTATTTCCTTAAATGTTTCAAGCATTATCCCAAGTTTGCAAGGTAGATAATGTGCATTATAATAAGCTAGTGAACCAATCAGATTGTGCTATTCATGTGTAGTGTATACTAAGTATATTTACTTCATAACAATTAATGAAATGAAATATTTTGTCTGACAGCTCCAGTCATTCCCAATCAGACCAAGTGGAGAGAAATCAGACCCCACAGCGCTGGTCCTGTGTGATATTATGGGTATTGGTGAAGGAGACTCAATGGGACTGAGCCTTTATAATGCACTGTGTGTTATTAAGGGACATGTAGTAGAAGGATATCAGGTATGACTTTTAAACCTGTATAGAATAATTGTGCACTGGAGTATGATAATGTAATAATGTGATACAGTGATAATGGAATATTAAATAATTTTACTATTAACAGTACGAATATGTAGACGATGTAGACGTCAAGACTTTGAGGCAGGCAGACACAGGCATACAAGTGCAGGTTAAGGCTTTGATTTACAGGAGCAAACAAATCCAAAACTTGCAGTTTGAAGTCAGGGTCAGGTTCAGGGGAAAGAACAGGTAATTTACACAGACAGTTCATTCAAGAAAATCCAAGAAGCAACATCAACAAACAGGTAGAGGCCATACACAGAGTAGATACTACCATAGGTAATCCGAACAATGTAATCAGGAGAACAACGAGGTCATACACATACACATGGCAAACAATATTAACACGTAGGCAAATCTTTGCAAAGTTTGGTGTGAAATAGAGTCCTATTGTGTGCACAGGCCATTAGTGTGAATCAGAACAGGTGCAGAGGTGATCATGTGTCGCGGAGTCAGGTGACTGAGATCGGTGCAGAGGATTCTGGGAAATGTACTGTCTGCTGTGTGGTGAAATGCAAGAAGCAGGTTAAGTCCAAAGGTGTGACAGTCGAACCAATTCCCATACAAGTGAGGCTGGAAATGATATGGAACGATCGGCCAAATGATAACCTGAGGTGCATTATGCTTTATCATCACTGCACTCGGCAGCAAACAAAATAAAAATAAGAGAGTCTGTTTTTCTGAAACCTGTGGTTTTCACTGATTTAGCCAATTTAGCCACTGCCTAAAAGCTCTGAAAAAAATGTACTTCTCCTGGCACAAGGTTTCAATGTGAATTTGTTTTGATGACACCATTAATGACATAAGGTCATGTAACCATCATGTTATGACGAAGTTTTGACATTATCTGAAAGTGTTATGCTATTAAGATAAGATTTCTTTCATGGAAACCTGTTATCAACTCAGGGTAGCAAGATACAATTCCACTGGATAGGTTCACTTCTGTAAGCACTTACATACATATACATATACATGCCAGAAACGTCAGTGTGATTGAGTTAAAAGCCTTTCTATTCAAATGAGTAATGCATTGCATGGCAGCTATGGTTTATTTTGCCAGATAAAAAATTTAAGAAAGAGTAGGCTGCATTGTTGTCAGCGTGTTTCCGCCGTGCGATGGCCTTGCAAGCTGTCCAGGGTGTAGGCGGGTAATTCTATTTAAAAAATAAAATAAGTGAAATAATTATTAACAAATAACACACACACACACACACACACACATCTCTATACATCCAAATATTTAGTTTTTGTGTATGTACTGATAGTACACTATCACATTAGATGTTATTACAGGAATCATTTCCTGAATTAACTTCTCATTCTTCTTATTTTCAGTTCAGTGCAGAAGAGCCGGTCACGTTGGACAGCGTGGGATTGATAAAGAAACCAAACCTCAAAGATAAGATTCACTGTGTGGTATTTGTGGTGGATGCATCAAAAATCAACACCTATGCAAAAGGAATGAGAACCATGTTCCAGCAGCTCCGAGAAAGCATCAGCAACTTGGGTACATTAGCAACCATCTAAACATACTTTAAAGTTTTTTTTTCCATAAATCTCAGCTTCCCAACCTGTAGTATTATTCCAGACATTAATGTTAGAATACGAACTTTCACTGGTAAACCAATTCATGTTCCTGTTTTATACCACAGTGCTGCTGAAATATCACTTTTGATTGGTAAGAATATGTTGGATAATTTTCTATAACAGAAAATTTACACTCGGGACTTAAATCCAGGACCTTCTTGCTGTTAGGTGCACATGCTAACCACTATGCCAATGTACCACCCTGTGTTATACTTTAACCAATATAAATTGTTAGTGTAGACTATTGACTATAAAAACATGGACAGTGCGGCTCTATTGTCTTCCATTTTCATCAAATCTGGAGCCAAAGTGTGTGCTGCAGAGTCAAAGTCAGGTACACATGATCACTTTTTAGACCTGCCCCAAGGTCCAGCATGTCACAGAGACTGTCAGTCAATGCATTCCCAAGTGCCTTCATGCCTTATTATGATACAGTAAAATATAGTTTTAAAAACTGATTTCTGTGATAGATTTTTCAAATGTGCACATATTATCATATGAATAATAAGTGTTTGAATTCGATGCGGTAAATGGAGGGAAAATATAGTTTAAATGACAAACTAACATGGAAAATAATCTTTTTTATTACTGAAACACATGGGGATAAGCAGTACACCTTTTGGAGACATTACACACTTCATACATTAACTTCTTTTTTAATTTATTCATTCATTTTCATTTTAGAGTCAATGTCACAGATATATATCTGTTTTAGGTAAGAACTAAACTTTGAGGTTATAGTAACTCCACTTTGTCACACTATCCTGTTGCTGATTATTTATCTCTAACCACATGTCCTTGGCCTTCACTTAAATTAAATTACCTGGCATGAGTAGAAATATAATTATAATCAGCAGACACAAAAATATAAACACTGACTCGGTTTATTGCAGGTGTGCACCAAGTGGCGCTGCTGACTCATGTTGATGAAGTGTGTACAGAAACATCTCGAGATGTCAGTCTAATATACAGGAGCCACATTGTTCAGCAGCTGGTATGTGCACACTCTGTGTGTGTGTGTGTGTGTGTGTGTGTGTGTGTGTGTGTGTGTGTGTGTGTGTTTCCCACCATGTATATTTTAGCATCCCCGCTCTGTGCTCTATCGTGTAGATGGTGAAGGCAGGAGAGCTTCTTGGAATGGCCACATCC
>JBCNYG010000002.1:20641675-20654240 GCA_039654305.1 Porochilus rendahli | reverse complement strand
TATATATGTATTTTCACAGTTCTAGCTCACCTGCTCATCTTTTACATTGGTCCTTTTTGTCTTGACTAAAGGAATTGATGTCCTATTCTTATGAAACAATTATTTTGTTTCATGCAAGTCTGTACATTCTGGAGTGTGTGTTTAATGTCGCTCTGATTCAGGGTTGTTGTTTTTTTGTGGATATGTGCAAGTTTCTGTGTGAATGTGTCTAGTATTGAATTCTTTCTTCTTTTTTCAAAACTATCATTGACTATTTCTGTTTCTGTGATCTGAAACACATTATAGATCAATGGTTAATGTACATTGAGGTGGTATAAAAGTCTAGACCGGGGTTGCCAGCTAGTGGATTGCAGTATTTCAGTTAAGCAAACCAAGTAATGGGTGAAAAATAGTGTAGAAGTGTACAGTGTAGTGTCTAATCCAATTATGTACATTTTTTCAGCTAAGCACTTTATTCACTTTTACACACAAAACCCCCAAAAAACTAATAGAATGGTCCTGATGTCATCACAGGGTTTCGGTTGTCCGCCATGTTGGATTTCATACAGTCTTCCAAATTCCATAATGGGGACAATCGAAACTCAATACATTCATATGTAGAGTCACTGGATCAATTAGCAAAAGACAACAAGTTGAGCACAGATGCAAGCTTTCTTCCTTCCATTTCCTACCCTGACATTGTGAACTACCTTTTGTATAGTCCAAGCACCTACACCTTAGATGATCTCAGATGCTTCAAGGGTCTCTCAGCTCACAACCATTTTATTAACGGCTGGGTTTGGGATGTGAAAGCGGCAGACAACAGACTCTTGTTGTGTTGAGTGGAAAAAAATAAAGGCCACCTGTGGAGATGATATTAAATCAACTGAGATACAAAAAAAGAAAACTCTTGGTAACGTGGCAGTGTACTGAGCTGCTTAGATAAAACTAGAGAGGTGTTTTATTTAGTTGTGGTCAGTAATGCGGTGTTGTTCTGTTTGTATAATATCCGTCATGTAAGATAAAATTGGGAACACACTAGGAGGGAGCGGCAGCAGATTAGCATGTCTACAGCAGAAACTGAGTAAACACAAAGTGTTTTCAGTGCTGTCTTATCCCTGTGAGGAGAAACAGTGTGATTGAAGTGGATACACGTACAGCCATGAGAACATTATTTTACACTTTTAAGAAATGATGTGGTTTCTGAAACTCTGCAGACTTGTTCTTCATGTTTGGTTTGTTGTACATGCGGTTGCTGTGGTGATTATCTTCTGGTTAAATCTGTCAGAGTTTTTACAACCTGAACAATGCAGCCATGCTTGATGAAGCTCAGATCTGGTACACACACACACACACACACCCATACCCTTATGCCTGTAAAACATAATCAGTGCTTTAAATTGGATTCACTGAATCATTTTCAACATAGAAATGTATGAATTGGATAGAATGCTTAAATGTTTGTGCTCCCTTATAATATAAATAATATTATTATATTCTCACTAATGAGTGATTTGTTCTGATTGGTCAGAAGGTGTTGAAAATGTTATTATCTATAAAAGTCCAGGGCCTCTGATTCAAATCACAGGGTAGTGCATTCATTCTGACAAATGTTTCTGTCACAGTGTCCTTCACTGACATGTGCATTACATTACCTTACATGGCTCCATTCAATGGATTTGAAAGTGAATGTAAATACTGATCTGGGGGAAACTTTTTGTAAGAGGCTGAGTTAATATTTGCCACATGAATCAAGTGTCAGAGGGAAGGCAGTGACGCTGAGCTTTCTGACAACTTCAGGATGGAGGAGTTTATGCTTTGTGCTATGAAAAAGAGATACTTGTGAAGGAATGACTGTTTATAGTTGTAAATAGGATCTAAGTTTTTTTTCTAGGACACTCCTCAACATTAACATGTAATTGTAAATGGATAAATTAAATAATAAGTTGTACTTTGAATCAATAAGTTATCTCTGGTAAATTGCTCTTGCATAATAGATCAAACCACAGCAGAACCTGGTTATCTGAAATTAATCCCATCTGTGCTGGTAACAGTAACAAGTTTGATTATTTTCCGATAACAGCACACCCTGAAATGTTTTATTTCTTGCAACCTGGTATTTTATAAGAGTTCTATGTGTGTCTCCTCACAGCCGCAGGGTTTTGGGTCCCCAAGTGTTTACCATGCAGTCATTGTTATATTTTTGGAGTTCTTCGCTTGGGGATTGTTGACTGCACCCACGCTGGTGGTAAGTCATGATGTATTGCTTATTCTTTTTATTGTAGATTAATGATTTCATCACATGGTTTAAAATCCTGCTTCAAAAAGCAAACCTGTTTTTTTTTTAAACGGAAAACATTTTGATACATCAGCGATGTTATTACTGATCAGTGTATAGGCGTGTGGATGTGTGTGTATATGTATAGTGTGTGCCTTGTTTATAGTAGATATTAGCTGCAGAAAAAAGAGACCACTGCAAAATAAGTTTCATGGATTTAAATTTTTTTAGGTATGTGTTTTAGGAACATGAACACTTGTTTTATTTCATAAACCACTGACAACATTTCCTCCCAAATTCCACATAAAAGTCCTGTCACCTGGAGCATGAGCATTTGGATTTAAACAACACAGTACTAATGTTTGAAATTGAGATTGGTTAAAAAAAAACTATATTTGGTGAAATAACCCTGACGTTTTAATCACAGCTTTCATGTATTTTGGCATGATCTCAATTAGTTCTTTATGTTGTCCTTGGATGACTTTATGTTTCTCTGGGTGCAAAAAGTCAATCAGTTCTGCTGTGATAAATGTCCAGTAACCATCCAGCTTCCTCTTGACCACAGAGGTTTTTGATGGGGTTCAGGTCTGGAGATTACACTGGCCATGATAGCGTCTAGATCTTGTGGTCCTCTGTCCTCACCAGCGACCGTCAGATCCCAGAATGAAGGTTCTTTTTCCAGGAGCACACTCCGGGTCATCCAGGCCAAATAGCAAACGAGTCACTTTAGTTCTGATTCAAGTTGAACAAAAGTGCTAACCTCTTCTTCATTTTATAATCAGCACTAGTTTCATGTTAAAGCCAGATGTACTAAGTCAGAGGTATTGATCCTAATTTTTATTTATTTATTTTTCCCGACTTTACAGGTTCTTCATGAAACATTTCCGAAGCACACGTTTTTGATGAATGGCCTCATACAGGGAGTTAAGGTGCTGTATTTAATCTGCTGTCTGCATGTTCTCAATGAAACATGGTTGAAGTACTAAGTAATTGGGTTTTGATGGTCACAGGGTTTGCTGTCATTTCTGAGTGCACCTCTGATCGGAGCTCTGTCTGATGTTTGGGGCAGGAAATCATTTCTCCTTCTCACAGTTTTCTTCACATGTGCTCCCATCCCTCTGATGAAGATTAGCCCATGGTATGTCACTTGCATTTGTTACTAGTAAGCACTAGACAGGGGTTCACTTTAGTCAGCTTCAACATACGTTTAAACTGTATTTAGAGTCAATTTCATAGAAAAATAGGCAAATTATACTACGTGTAAATGCACACTTGTTTAACAGATTATGTGTAAGAAGTTTCACATCCAGTCAGACATACAATAATTATAAGATGACGATTTGGACATTCATCCAGGATACTCTCTGGTTTATTTACTTCGGCGTCTTTAAGTAGCTGGTGATAATTTTATCTTGTTCATGTTTAGCAGTTATTTTTATCTAGACATGACGTTAGCTTCCAGCTTAGATCTATATGTTCATGAATCAGCCATGCATATTTTTAACACAGAGATTTTCTGTCACCAGCAGTTAAGTCATCTTCACAGTTTTTAAGTGTATATTAGGGTCCATATGGAACTTCAGCAAGGGGGAGGGGCTTCTAAGATGAGAACTCCAACCAGTAGTAGCATGTCAGGATGGATTACACGTTTCAGTGAGCATAAGGATCTGGCTCACGGGTATCTGAGAAGTAGCATGCGTTCCTCAAGAAAAACACGTGTTTGGGTGGGGTGGGGGTAAATAGGTATATTCATAACAGTCTAGTGATAAAAAGAAGGGTACTTATTAATGCCAAATGCAAGCAGGGATTCTGGCATGACTGACTATGGCAGCATGACAAAAAAGAGAGAACCAGTGCAACATAGAGACAAATAAATCTTTTTGAAGAGGTGTATCTTTGTTGGCTGCTAATTTTATGCAAGCAAAAGAGTTAACATTCTGCCCTTCGAATGACCAATTCTGGTATATAGAAGGAGGCAGAGTGTAGCGTAAATCCTAGAGTCTCTGCACCTTGTAACAGCCAGAGATAAGTGTCACTTCAAGTTTTCCAACATCTTCAGGAAAAATAAATGTATGCCTTCTGTTTCTTAATCCCCCGAAAATAATTTGCGGGGGGTATACTCATCAGTATGTCCATGTGGAATTGATACAATTTCATGCAAGAACTTGTAAACCATTTGAGATTTCTTTATCAAGATAAATTATTTAGTTATACCAGGCAGCCTAGTTGTGCCTTTTGATATTTAGTTATTTCTGCATTTTGTAGTTTCTGACATGTGGAGGCCATGGGGATATTGTATGTTGATGATGATTCTTTTTTTATTTGACCTTACATTTTACACTTTCTGGTATCATGACAAGTGTAATCAATTTAAGCAGGCGAGCAAGTTTTACTTTATCTCACTACCTGTCACTGACGATTTTCCAGTAACTGTACAACAAGCTCCACTTTTTTAGGTACCCCAATGTGTCTCCATTTTTATGTAGGGTATCGGTGATGGGCACTCTTGTGTGATTTTGAGAAGGCATTCACTGAGAACTGCATTGAAATATGAATGAGTGATTTAATTTGAAGATGTGAATTTAATGACACATGAATGCATGTTTGGCTGTCCTGCAATTCTGACTTCTGCTTCTGTTTTAGGTGGTATTTTGCGGTTATTTCTGTGTCTGGAGTGTTTGCTGTGACATTCTCAGTGGTTTTTGCATATGTGGCTGACATCACGCAGGAGCATGAACGTAGCATGGCGTACGGCCTGGTGTGTACCATTATTACAAACGCACATATATATCATGGTGACAGATGGTAACAAAATGTGTTCTGTGTCATTATATTGTTTGTTAAGCCAGATTGCCTTTACTGGTGCCATGTTAATTAAAACTAAAAAATCCTAACCACACCCGTGCATGGATTTTCATGAAATTTGGTGGGAACACCCAAAGCTTCACAATTTAATGTCTGGGTCAACAGTGAACATCAGAACTAGGTCACAAAGTTTTGGAGCACTTACAACTTCAATGTGAGTGCAGATAGACATGCGGTTACCATGGAACACCAGGAAACGATGTATGGATTTTCATATAAGATTATTGCCTTTGACCTTGAGTGACTGTGAAAGGTCAGTCCCCAGCCACCCCGTGAAACCTTAAAACAAGATTTTTCCTTTGCTAATTTGGTAATGTCCATATACTTTAGAATTTATCATAAGTGGCGCACATAGATAATTAAAGCCAGGACGCAAAAGGGACCTATTGTTATATCATCCATTCCGTGGTTTTATGAAAGCCACTCTAGTTTTAGCAGATTTTGCCATTAATTAACTAGACTGTTTTCAGTTTGTTTGTTTTTCTAATGCTCTATTTGTACCCATTCTTTTTCCAATTTTTTGTTAGGTTTCAGCCACATTTGCTGCAAGCCTGGTGACCAGCCCAGCTATTGGTGCGTACCTCAGTCAAGCATACGGAGATAGTCTGGTAGTGGTTTTAGCTTCAGCAATCGCCATGCTGGACATCTGCTTCATCCTGGTGGCCGTTCCTGAATCACTACCAGAGAAGATGAGACCAGCGTCATGGGGAGCACCGATCTCCTGGGAGCAGGCTGACCCCTTTGCTGTGAGTGTGCTTTACTGTGTTCAGGATTCGAGAGATGACATGGCAGTATAATATAGATACTTTGTTGGTATAGTTTAATGTGATACTGCTTGGAAGAAGAACGAGTGTGTGGAGCGCAGTGTGGACAGATGAAAGTTTCTATGGATGGCAGGAGTTGCTATATGGATGGATGAAGAAATGGAATGTTTTATTGTTTTCTAATGGATTGTGGATTATACTAGCGCATTATTGCTATTCCTTGGTCTGGAGTTTTTTTCTCTTGCCTACTATTTCATAGTTTATGAAGAAGAAAGTCCTGTCCCTTTCAAAACTATTAGTAGATTCCTAACGACTTTATCATCCTCTGGCCTACTCAACATTCCTCTTGAACTAAACTCCTCTCCTATAGTCTTTGTCTTTTGTCTTTTTAGTTTTGCTCTATCGCTTTCGTATAGTTTACACTTTGTTAGCACATGTTCAACAGTTTCATTTTTACCACAAACCCCAAGATTGGATGAGTGAAGAAATTAAATATGTGATACCAAGTAATGTCCGGTGCCGGATTTTGTGCGGGAAATCCGAAGGCCGCGAAATGGGGATACAGAAAATATAGGGATGAAGTGTATTAAGGGCCCTGCGATGGCCTGGCGAGTTGTCCAGGGTGTACCCCGCCCTCGCCCCGAGTCGGCTGAGATGGGCGCCAGCCTCCCCGTGACCCTAATTAGGAATAAGCGGTTCAGAAAATGAATGAATGAATGATTTATAGGAGTTATACTGTAGTTGTCCCCTCAACAACTGGAACTGGTACCATGCCTTTATAAATTCTAAAATATTTGTAAGGATACTAAAAGGACTGTCCGATTCCTTTCAAATCAAATTCAAGTATGAATGAGGCTGTGAGTGGCAGTACATTGGCACCCCATAGCAAGAGGGTCCTGGCTTTTATTCCTGTCATTGGGCGTTTCTGTGTGGAGTTTGCATGTTCTCCCCGTCCTTGTGTGGGTTTTCTCCGGGTACCAAAAACATGCACAGTAGTCACAGTAGATTGTGGTTCCAAATCGCCCTTAGGTGTGGGAGAGAGTGTGTTTGGTTGTATGAGTGTTGGCCAACCTGGCGAGCTGTTTAGGGTGTACCCTGCTCTTGCGCAGAGTCGGCTGAGGTTCCCTCAACCTTTATTTAGGATAAAGTGTGTTGGGCTTTTACACCCGAGCCTAGTGGATCAGAAGCTAGAGGATCAGAAGCAGCATAATGCATTGTGGAGTGTGATAAATGCTTCGAACGAAGAGGGTGCTGGTCTGTTTTGGGCTTTGTAGGCAAGCACCTGTGTTTTAAATGTGATTTGGGCATATATAGGAAGCCAGTGTAAGGAGTGTAGTGATAGGGTGCAAGAACTTTCTGCAAACTGCCCATAAGATACCGCGGTCATTTGGGACTCAAGGAAGCAGACCTGCTAGGAGTAAGATGAAACCTGAAGATGACGATGAATAGAACAAGCATGCGCGTGACCTTTGTGGATAGAAATAGCTGACCTCTTCTTGCTGTTGAGATAAAGTCTGCATGAGGGTGTCATTAGCAATGCAAGAATAAAAGGACCTTTAATTTGTCCATGGTTACCCCAAGGTCGTGTGTAATGATGGAAGGTGAGATCAGATGCTTGTCTAGGGAGATCACATGACTCTTGCAGATAAATCCCCTGGGATAACAATATTTGCCAGGATTACGTTTCAGATGGTAAAGTGCCAACCATGGTCCAAATCCCAGGATATTAAAAACAAATGCTCTGTTGATCAAATAAAGAAATTAATTAATTAATTAATTAATTGATTATTTATAATAATAATAATTTTTATATATATATATATGAATGAACAACTGTGTGCCGTTAGATGCAACACTTCGAAACACGTTCAGTTTGTCTCCAGTGGGTATGCATTATGTAATCACTGATATGGATAGAGAGCAAGCATAATTGAGCTAATAACATAAGCATAATTTAATATTGGTAGAATTACTACAAGTGCATGAAATGAAGAAGTACTGGTGTAATAAAAAGCATTTAAGGTAGTAGAGTGTGTGCATGTGTTCTTAAAACAGGTGCTTTGGTTTGATTAAGGTGTTGATGGGTTTATGCCTTTAAAATTTAATGGGGTGTTTTATTTCTCTTTGATGGTTTAATTAGCTTGTAGCCATACACATGTCATTAGGCTATTAGATGTTTTAGAGTCCTACAGTCTCAATGCAAAACGTGGTAAAAAAAATTTTTTTGATCAAAGACAGGTTGAATTTGTGTGTATTTTGTAAATATGCAGATATTAACTCTGAACTTCTAACTGAATGATTGGTCAGGAATATTAATCATGGTATGTACAGCATTAGGAGAAATTTCAATTATTGGGAACCACACCAAATAATTAATTTACTGCAGTCCAGTGGTCAAATATAAATACTTTCTTTATGATATTTAGTTTAGTATTGCCTTGTATACTGAGCTTTGAAATGCGATATCGGGTGACTTTTGAGAACGCTACTACTGAAATATAAATACTAGTGATTCATTTCAAACCCCATTTGAGATGCATGAACATACCAAGTGTGATTGTAATTGATTGTCCATTTTTGTTTTCCGTTCTGGAACAGGACAATAAAAAAGTAAAAAGTTTTTTAGGCTTTTACAACTGAGCTCATCAGGCCAAAACTTATCACTGGTTTTTGTAGCGTGAAGCAACTAAGAGTTTACCTCCTCCTGGAGTGGGACACTAGTCCATGGCTGGTTACCTTCCCGGTAACCGAAAGTGAGCTTTGCTAACACATGGAAAGATGCAAGGAAGACGCACATGGCAAGTGAAACACGAAAAACGCGCGCAAAAGATGTATGCGGCATAACACGCTAGTGATTACTTAACAGGTCAAATGCGCTTGTTCGCCAGACCTTGCTGATAATCTCAAACATGTTTGAGATTTCCGTGCAGCCAGCGCACTGGAGGCGAACTGGTGTGAACTCGGCGAACAAGTTACCTTAATTTTCCATTTGAAACACCTACATCTGTGTTTGTTTTGGGGTTTTTTTTCGTTTTTTTTGTGAAAAATCACATTTGCGACGTTAGCCACCACATCCGCCCCAGTGAGCAAGGGGTAACTTAATTTACTATGTAAAGCTGCTTTGCGACAATGTCAATTGTAAAAAGCGCTATACAAATAAAAGTGAATTGAATTGAATTGAATGCAGTTAAATTTAATTGATTTGATTAAATATCTTTTTGTTTTAAATTTCTAAATTTTAACTATTTAAAAGAAAGATGAGCCCAACCTCTAAAGCTTTAAACCCTGAAAGCTTTATTGAAGAGCTGAACTGAATTAAACATGAGTAATTAAATGTAACCTACTCCTTGAAGCATTATTTTTTTTCCTCTTAAAAACCAAGGGCAGCATTTAAACAATGTAAATTCCTTCAATTACAAGCAATAAAAAAGGATGTTGGAGCCAGAGTCACGATACATGAATCACTGGCCAAAAGAGTCGCAGTGCATAACTGAATGTGTTTCTTCTCTGGTCTCTAGTGGATCATAGGATTTAGCTCATGTGGCACTGCACATACGTACTCTCACCAGCTATTTTATTACTAGGCAGTGCTCTGAAAACAGCCTTGGTTCTTCATTGCGTAGGTTGAATAGCGTGTCTGGAACCTTGCTTTGAAATTGTAATCCATGGTGACATGATTACATCACATAATTCATGGCATGAATTTCCCAATCTACCACATTCAGCAGATGGTTCCACAGTTTGTGAAGATAAAGGGATGCCATAATAATTAGATAACTTGTGGCATTCATACCATGCCTGTCTGGTTGAACAGGGTGGGAAAATTCTGGTTAATATACATGAAAACTAAAGCTGGGGAATTTTGAAACTATTCCAAGTTGGAAATGGGAATTCCATGGGAATTAATAGGAATATATTATTAATGGGAATCAAGTGGTAAAGTTAAGGGAATTTATAAAAACAGTTGTTTTGTGATATTGTGATATTTAATTAATTTGTTTGTTTTATAAATGTTTTTACTTGGTTTATTTTATTTAGTATTTTCTAGTTAAACTTTAATACCTTAGGTCAATATATATTTACCCTATTAATATCATCAAAACTTGCACCCCCAGTTTCAAAAAAGTGGAGGCACCATGTAAAACGGTAATAAAAGAAAACGGAATGTAATTTTGCAAAGCTCATAAAAACATACTTTATTTAAAATAAAACATTGAAATCATTATTATTATTATTATTATTATTACATTTTACTATGTCATGAGAAAACATTTGCAAATATTTAATTTGGTGGCAGCAACATGTCTCTCAGCTGTGAGGAGGCAACAAAAGGATGGAAAAGTAAGTGGTACTTGAAAGAAACGGCTGGAGGAACATTTTGCCACTAATCAAGTTAATTGGCAACAGGTATGTAAATTATGGAACAATTTCAGAATATGTTTCTCGATGTAAAGTTGCAATGACTTTGAATATGTCGTCATCTACGGCACATAACAGTGGTATAACACTTGGTATAATCCAATATATTTTGGAAGCAGTCGAATTACAATTTTAACTGAATTACGAGTGAAACTGCAATGCAAAGCTGGATTATTTGTTTAAATAATAATAAATTTCTCCACAAATTAAAAAAGATTGAAAAATTGTTCCCTGTGATGTTTGGCTGATTTCTGTGGACTTACTTACTGTGAAATAAGTGTAGTATATTTATAAAGGCATTTAGAAAATAATTTCATCATGACGCTTTAATTAAAAGTTTACCCAGTGGTGCTCCTTTATTTGATTGACTAAGCAGTTGCAACATGCAAGTCTTAAAGAAACAAGCCAATAACAGTGCCCTTTTCATATTGGGCAAGAATTGCTAAGTATTGGGAATCGTTAAGAGTTGGATCATTTTCTTTGAGCTAAAAGGCTTTTAGTGTCTCCCTGAGAGGTCTACTGTTCCCTCAGGAATGCTGCAAACCAATCCCTCTTCCACTGTGTAAAAAAAAAAACTACAGTGAAGTGCAGGTCATGCTGTGCCTGCTGGGGAAATCGGCAGTGTTTTTACAGTATTATTTTATTCTTTATACTCTGTAGTACTTGGTCTTCATTGGTGCCTTCCCCCTCCACTTCTCCTCTTATACACTAGATCTGTGAGCTGCTTGCCCAGGAGAAGGATACCATCCGGCGAGAATACTGGCGCTATGTGGCTCGCTCACTTCAAAGCAAGTACAGTTCAGAAGACATCCAGTCTACCTCCACTGAGGAGCAGGAGATTCCCAGCAGTAACTAAGAGAAATAAAGTGTGAACCAGATTCTGTATAACTACTTAGAGGGAGGAACACTCTTGCTTAGAAGCTTACAAGATCTTTGCTGAACTGTGTGTTTCTGTCTTCTGGTTTTACCATATTGGTAAAGCCCATTATGTAGTTGTTGCAAGTAAAGTAGAGGAAGAATACGAAACCTTTGTGTAGTCATGTCCTAAGACTTGAAGCCTCCAGTGAATCAGTCATTGTTTACTAGCAAGTCTGGAGCTCAGACTCTGGAGATGAGAAAGAAATTCAGCCTAAATAATAACGTGCAACCCCAATACATGCCTAATCTGCAAATATACACAAGGCGCTGTTGCCAAAATATTCCACGGCAGACTGTAAGTTTCCTGTTTATGCTTTCTTTTTTCCTTTTTTGTATGATTACAATAAAGGAAAAGGTTAACACGATGTGTGTTCTTGTTGTATAGAGATTGCAGGTAAGCTCTCCTATGTGGAAATCTAACTGCGAGACGAGGTGAAAAGGACAGAGTGTATCCATCTGGCTAGAATTCTCATCTGGCTGTGGGGTGATCAATCAGAGGAATACACATTCTATCAATAGGTCACTTTGAAGATATGTACGAGGCTCAGGTTGTTCTTGTCTGTTTATTTTAAAGCTGAATACTAACAGGCTAAATAAGTACAGGAAAGCTAATTTGATGGGAGCAGGTGCATATTTCCCTGTGAGAGAGTGCTACTACTAAGCAAAAGCCATTGAAATTAATTCAGCTAGCACTCAACCACGGTTTTATTTTTGTGTTTTTGGTCCTCTTGTCTCTGCAAAATATTTGGTTTAACCCAGTTTCCTTTACAAAGGCCTGCAGCTAATAAATTCATACACTTGCCCTGATTTATGTTGTCTGTAATCCATTTTTATAATCCCTTTCCATAAATTTAGGATGTGTTCTAATGGAGCCTGGACCACTGAGGGGGAATATGCGGAGCTCATTAGCAGGGTTACATTCAGAACATAAATTCTGCCAAGGTTGCACAGTTGTACTTTTTAATTTAAAGCATTCAATGAAATGAAAGCTGGAATACAGTGGAACGTGCATTTTTCTTTTAAAATTATAATGAAAAAACACTGACTTTGTTTTTGTGTCGAAATGCTTCACTGCTGAAACTACTTTCCCAATCCAACACAAAAATTCTCACACTATAAAATTTTCATGGAGAGCATTTAGCCTTGATCATAGCATGTAATCTCCATAGCATTGTTGCTATATGTTCATTCATTCATTCATTCATTTTTGAACCGCTTATTCCTAATTAGGGTCGCGGGGAGGCTGGCGCCCATCTCAGCCAATGCTGGGCGAGGGCGGGGTACACCCTGGACAGCTCGCCAGGCCATTGCAGGGCCATCAGTCACACAACCATTCGCACTC
>JBCNYG010000002.1:20626413-20641575 GCA_039654305.1 Porochilus rendahli | reverse complement strand
TTCGATTTGTTGCTGTCCGAGCTGCTGTTAGAGAAAATGGATGCATACCTTCTGACCAATATGTAAACTGTGTTGTAGACTCAGTGTGGAATGATTATTTTGGATAGGGATTGCTGCTCTGATGGCTTTTCTGTTTAGTGCAAAAGAAATCTCCCAACGATTATATTGAGTACATAATGGTCCCCTCTCTCGTGCTCCTCTCGGTAGTCTTTGAAGAAGGTGGGTCAAGACTCGACGGTGCTCCTTATCTGCATTACAGTATTCCTGTCGTACCTCCCTGAGGCTGGCCAATCCTCCAGCTTCTTTCTCTACCTGCGACAGGTTTGTATACCTCCATATAATTTACAAAGAAAATAATTATTCATTGTGATCTGATGACGCCGAGTACCATGCTGCACACTGACGATTATAGTTAATTCTTTTTTTATTCCTCTGTTAATAAAACATTTACTCGGTTATTATAGTTGTTGTTGTTGTGGTTGTTTTTATTAATAAACCTTTTTATAATTATTTAGTAAGTCTGAAATACAGCCAAGAAAACATGCTTGAGTAAAATGCTAAATTGCTGCCTGTGATTTGTTTTGCTTTTGTGGTTAAATCTGGAGCCAAAATATTTAGTCAATGTTTTGTTTAAAAAAAAACATTTGAATACATGAAATTCTTTCAGCATGGATTTTCATTGTTTTTTTCATTTATAATTTTGTTCAATGTGAAAACAGGAGGTTTAAATCCACAAGTTTATCCCCTTTACATATTTTGTTTCATACAAATTTCTTATATATACTTCACTTTTGATTTCCAGGATTTTTTTTTTTTGAGGTAGGGGTGTTGTAGGCTGTCAGCAATCTCTAATGTCCGGGGTCCCTACCCTTTCCCGGACATTTACCATAATCGGTCCGGCAGTCACCATTATTCAGCAGCAGTCCTGGACTTTTACACACTTATCCAACCCTCAATACACGATATTGTGTTTCCACAAACTTAAGGAGCGAATCAGCACATTCTTTTATCACATCTATTTTAAATGTGGGTTCTGGCTTGTCACTGTCCTCACTTTCACTTAGCTCTCCTGTCACTGATGTCACGATTTGTTCATTGGACATTATTTCTTGGCCCTCTGCTGCTTCATTTTTGTCCATCCACTCGGACGGGAACGGGCTGCAAAGGAGGGAAGTTGGAAAATCATGACTTTCATCATCGATTCCCGGACTTGTCCGAGCATTTTTCTGGTAATAGCAAATAGTGTCCGGTGCCGGATTTTGTACGGGAAATCCAAAATCCAGGAAATAGGAGTACGGGAAAATAAAGGTTGAAGTGTAATAATAAATGATATAACGAATAAATATCATAGATTTAAAAAATTATCCTAAATAATATTCTAGAAATATTATTTAAATGCTTCAGAAGCCTTTTATTTTGAACAGAACAATATCTGTACAGCATTTCTCCAGCACTCTTTTCCCCCCCACTTTAGTTGGAAATCTGTTTGACTGAAATAAGACACGGGATAACAATGTTTTCATTACTATTTTGTTTGCAATATTTTTTTTCATCAGTATATATTTTATTGGTTGTGGATTCATAGGAAAATGATTTCTGCACATAAGCAATTACACAATATATATTACAGCCTTTCTCATCTAAACTCAAGTTTATTTATTGATTGTAAATTAATTCGTATGATTATTTAATATTGAAATGTTTTAACAGTTCTTAAATCCATGTTTAGTTACAGTAAAAAGCTAAGTACATTTTTCCCTAAGGTTTACGTTTTTGGGTATTGACTCTTTTATTGTTGAGTTATGATTGATTGAAATGATATATTTATGATATAATAATGTTGAGCATTATGATTTTTTTAAGTTAATAGATTTAATGGCTGTATAACCATGGAATCACACTAATGCTGTTTAATTAAAACTTCTGTGTTCTCATCTAAGCTTTAGTGTTTAAATAAAGAAATACTTTTTTGTTTATTTGTACAGATAATGCGCTTTTCATCAGAAAGTGTTGCTGCTTTTATAGCTGTACTAGGATTACTTTCAATTGTTGCACAGGTTTGTATTTAAATTTCTTCAGATTGTATACACCCCACAAACTTTTTGAAGATTAATATTTATTTAAGAGGTGTGTGTGTGTGTGTGTGTGTGTTGTATTTTCTGCCCTTCAGACTGTAGTCTTAAGTTTACTGATGCGTTCCATTGGGAACAAGAACACAATCCTGCTGGGTTTGGGCTTCCAGATCCTCCAGCTGGCGTGGTACGGGTTCGGTTCAGAGCAATGGTAGGTGTACTGGGGGTGCATTAAAACTAGGGTTCTAAACCTAAGCCTACTGTCATGTGACTATTCAGAATTGATTTCGCGATGTGTGATAGTGGTTCTCTTTACCTGATTAGGATGATGTGGGCTGCGGGGGCCGTAGCGGCCATGTCCAGCCTCACCTTCCCCGCTGTTAGTGCATTAGTCTCCCGCACTGCAGATCCAGACCAGCAAGGTGAGACTCTTGTTGCACAGCGGCAGTACATTTATCTAGGGTCCGTGAATGTCATAACAAAAACGGAAGGGATTTTTTAAAAACATTGCTTTGCGTGTTTTGTAAAGTGAAAACTCCTGTCTTCAAAACATCAGAAAAATTAGTTACAAGCTTCCCATCAACAATTACAATTATTTTTTTATCAGTGTACGGGAAGTGTCTGTCATACCATTTCCATGAGTGCACAGTTGCCATAGAAACAATACCATATTAAGAATGTAGTTTTAGTTATAGAAATGTAATGAACAACTTCCCCTCTCGGAATCCAGAAGGCAGCAGGGCTGTGATATGGATAACATTTAGAGTGTGTGTGTGTGTGTGTGTGTGTGTGTACAGGTGTGGGTCAAGGAATGATAACGGGGATCCGTGGTCTGTGTAACGGACTCGGCCCAGCTCTCTATGGCTTCATCTTCTACATCTTTCACGTGGAGCTGGATGAAGTTCCTGATGGAGGTGAAGATGTTCAGCGTCACACACAGCTCCACCAGCAGGTCAGCCATCTAATGCATTTCACACATTTTACACAATCCTGCACATCTAAAAATGAGCTCTCTTCAGTTCTGTCTGGATTTAAGCCAAATAAACTAATGAGCTTTTACACAATATACAGAGGCTCTCTAATATAGGGAGGTTCTTAGTTGAATCAGATGTGTTCGGAGCACAGAAACTGAAGAATGTTCAGGACATGGGTTCTCTAAGGCCAGGGTTAGGAATGTATGTAATATGATCTGATTGTATCCCCGCGAAGCGTAGAAGTGACTTTTTTCACACTTCTTGTAAACACTGTAGCAGTGTTGGATCTTTATGGATTTATTTTATGTTTATGGCAAATAGTCCCTACAGCATGTCCTACCAGCCGATTGAAACTGGGTCACTTGACCTATTCTTTAAAGTCACAAAGGCCAATTCATCAAAAATGCCCGTTAACACTCTAGAGGGTGCAGTGTTTGTCAGATTGGTGTCCAATTCATACCTTGTGTCAAGGACTTCAACCTATTAAAACTGGGTCGCATGACTTAATTTCAAGGCCACATGAAATATGCACTTGTAAAAAAGTGAGGTATGTCAGATTTAGCACAGGATTATTATTTATACCAGATATGCCAATATACATGATTTCCATGTCACAAGGATCAAATTTAGTAAAAACATGTTGATACTAAGTGTGCTGTTGACTACGCAGTAATACACAGTGTTCTGTGACAAGAACGCATTTCTAGTTGTTGTTATTATTATTATTATGATTATTATTGTTATTATTACAGTTCCATCATTATTCCTTGTCTGGAACCTTCACTGTTCATCATTTTTTCTTCCAGAGTGCGATCATTCCTGGTCCTCCATTTCTTTTTGGAGCTTGCTCTGTGCTGCTGGCGCTTCTCGTGGCTTTGTTCATCCCTGAACACACACAGCTGGGTAGCCGAACGGGTAGCTGGAAGAAACACACCTCGGCTCATGGGCACCAGCACAGCGCTCAGCCTGCAGAGGCCAAGGAGCCACTGCTGCAGGACACCAATGTGTAAAAGAAACCCTAACCAGAGACGTGATGAACGCCAATCTATATCAGACCCAGAGCTTTTTTTTAATGTGTGTACATAGAGGATCATGTATTTAATGACAGTTCTATCCAGTGGCACCGTTACAGTGGCTTGTATTTATTCATTTTATAATTCTCTATCTTTTGCTGACCTTTTTGTTTTGTTGTCTTAAAGTTGCATTCACATTTTGGACAGGGCTCACTCAGGGACATGAGGCTCAGCCAGGAGCATTTCTGAAGCATGCTAATATATAGTCGCCCAACAACGGCACAGGTTCAATGAAACAAGTCACACGTGCCCAGTGTTTCGCTTCGTGCACTTTCACACTGTGAATGATTCATTGACTTGGCTTCAAGATTGTTATTGATTCTTTGGTTCATTTGCTATTTGGTTTGGTTTGCACATTATTAAATGAACCAAGTAGCAAAATAAATGCTGTCTGAAATTTACATTGGGTTGAAAAATGTTTCCCACATTACAAACCTTTATGAAATACATGCAGATGTCACAAGAGCACCTAAAAATGGAGACCGCGGAGCCAATTAAATAAATAAATTGTAAGATAAAAAATAATACAGTTGAAATTAATTTTCCAGTTTTATATACTGTTCCTTTTGTTTGTTCTGTCAGGCTTTCAGGCAGTGTGCTTTATTTGTTCAGGCAGTCAAATATACGTGGCTGTATTTTGATGATGAAATATACGTTTGATATCAAGGGTTAAACATAATTTGAAAACCATACTGACGTGAGATGGGGAAGGTAGTGGGGCTTTGATGGGATCGGTGAATAACTGACAGATGTTTAAGCGTTTTATAATTTATTTTATACAATTGTCTTGTTTATTAGGACAGAAAAGATGGCTGATTAATTTAGAGGGCAAACTTAATATGCACAGTCTAAGTCTTGGGCTTTTACACCTGAGCCTAGTGGCTCATCAGGCCGGTGCTTATCCTGGTTCCTGTAGCGTGAAGCGAATAGGAGTTGAACTGCTCCCGGATGGGATGTTAGACCGTCGCAGGGTACCTTCCCAGTATTGTGTTTTTTTTTTTTTTTTTTACTGGTACCCATTTATACTGCTGGGTGGACAGAGGCACACTTGTGGTTAAGGCCATGCCCAGGGGTCTTAGCACAGTGGGATACGAACCCACGACCTCCTGATCATGAGCCCAGCACCCTTACCACTTCGCCACCTTCCCCTTTGCACAGCACCTGTTAAAAAAAGCATTGGCAGTTGGCAGGTCTAATAATGACTGAAAGCCCCACTGTCCTAAACAAAATGTGACCCATTATAGCAAAGTGGATATTAAGTCAGAAATTATTAACATTTGTTGAACTTTAAACACAACTTTCTCCAAAGTCGCATGCTGAGGCTGAAAATTCCTGCCAGGTTTTTGTTAGTTACTCGAAAACTAGCAACATATGTTAGAAAATTTGGGATCATTTTAATGCTTAGGATATCAGCTACAACATGGTACCAATAACTCCAAATGAATCATTTCCAACGTAATACCCACTTTGCTCTGACGGGTCACAAATCTGGTTGGTGGCCAATATTTACAAGTCCTTTTTGAGTGACCTTGAATTTCATAATTTTGCACTTAAGCAATAAATATCTAGCCAACTACATTCAACTAAAAGAGGGATGTTGTGTGCTTTAGATTATTTTTAAATTAAATATTTTTATTTAATTTAAATTTTTTTGTAAAGCTGAACGTAAGCTGATCAGCCATTTTGGATCCTACTTAATTCCTTACACGCCTTTTCCTGCTTGGCTTAATTGTGAAATAGAAGCTTCCACATCGTCGCCATTTCAATTTACAGCCCCCTTTATCCACACAGATGTCTATTATTTATACCACTTCAGAGTTATTGGTGCCATCACTCACTAATGTTTTTCCAGTCACACATTTATTCTCCTGTAATACAATTGCTTATACTCACCCAATGAGAACAGTTGAACATATCAGAGCAGGAAAAACCAACAGCATGTTTTTGAAGGGACCAGAGTAGGTGGTTCAGGAGCACAGTGAGGAGAGGAATTTTAGTGGCCTTGTATACTTTTCAGGTTTTTATTTTGAGAAGTACATGTTGACCAAATAAAGTACAACTTTTTTTATTGAATAATGGCTGGTGTGAATTAGCTGTGTTCTGGTTATTTATGAATTCCGCATGTTTTTTTATGTTTGTTTGCTTAAGTTCTCTTGTCATGCTTTGCTGGTTATTAATATTAATTTTAACATAGTCAAACTTTAATTCAGCTAAGAGTAAATACAATAATGTATCCTAAAATATTTCAATAAAAGTATTTTTGACATTCTAAACTTTTTGCTAATGTGCTTGTATTGTTTTTTCCTCTCAGTACCAGCGAAGGAGGCGTGGCCTGTGTTTCCAAGTGATGGAATAATGTGGTCTGTATATGTGGCAAAGAAATTTAAAGTGCCCCCTTTCCCTTTTATCTGCTAAAAAAAAAAACACGGTTTAGTCAATCTTAACAGTTTCAGCTACAATATTTCTTCTGTGGGATCAGAACAAAGGTACTTCACTTCTTATGTGCATCACCTTGGAAACCCATGACATTCCTGCCAGTTCACTGGTTGTCCTCCCTTGGTAGATACTTCCCACTGCATACTAGGAAGCTTAAAAGACCTGCCATTTGAGATGGCCACTATCCCACTATAAGGTGGGGGCTATCTCAAGGCTAACCATGGCTTGTAGCTGCTGGTTTTACCCCTTGAGCTAAACACTGTTGTACCTATAGTGCAGCAGAAATAGAGATAATCTCTGGTTTTCAGTGTTCATTTCAATATCCCTTCTGAGATAATCATTTAACCTAACAAAGAGTTTTATATATACAGAGACAAACAAAATGTAAATACACATCCATCATTAGAGTTTTATCTGTAAAATGCGTTTAATCAAACTTACTATATATTTTGTACTTTTACATTATATAACATTTCTAGCAACTAGCTTTCACGAAAACCAGAAGCAAAATAGTTTAGGTTCCAAAGAGGTGAACTCTGAACTTTAGAAGGGTGGACTTAGCAAGCGTCTGATAGCAAAAACCTTGGGATTCCTCTTGCTACAGTAAACAGAGTGATCGTACAGTTCACCAACAAAGGCAAGGAATCAACAGCATCCCGCTCAGGTCGACCTGCGCTCGCTGACAGGTGTCTTCAGAGGGTGAAGTGCACTAGTGAAAATAAATGATTTTGCAGAGAAACTCAAAGTGAGTTGGAATACTGCTGTGAGGAATTCTCCATCCTGGCTACTATGCATGTTAAAAATCTTTCAATAGTTCAACGGTGTCGATTTACTTTTCATGTCTCTGTATCTATCAATTTGTAGAAAGCTAACATTAGATATGTTCTTAAAAGCTAGCTTAGACATTTGCAAACAACATTGCTGCATAGGTTTATTGGTCCATCCACCTTTTATCATGTCAAAATACTGTGGCATAACTTACTGAACGAAACTCACATTTGGATATTTTACGTTTTGCTGGACATGTAAGCCAACATCACACCGCAGTTCTCCCATTCCTCCGGCTGATGCCTCTTGTCTGAATGCCTATACACACTTTTTTTTGTTTGGGAGCTTATAAAAAAACTGTTATAGCTTCTGTGCCTTGTTGGCAGTGCATCCTCTCACAAAGCAGCTTTTAAACATGTTTAAAGTTTATGTTAGAAGATCAAAGTTACAAGGTGTACCTTCACTCAATTACTATCGATGGGGAACAATGAAATGTACTCTAAGGAACTTAATGTAAAATGTAGCTAAGGAATGAATAAGGAAAACACTCCATGTAAAGGAGGGGAGGCTGTGTCAGATCCAGTGAAGGCACTGCGGCTTCTGGCCATCTCTGCACTCCATATAGTTCCAAATGGTAGTGTTAAATTAATGACTGGCTGCTTTAAACATTTCCTCTGAACACGAGTTCTTTAAACAGTTGTTTAAATGAAAAAAAAATTTATTTATTAACTCAAGGATCTAATTACATCACTGTCATACCGCATACACACACACACACACACACACACACACACACACACACACTATTGTCATGCACGCTTTATATACAATTTATATACATTCAAAACAGCAAACTTACACTGATGTAAAACTCCTGAATCATTAGAGGAAATGAAACATGTGCCAACATTACACACTCATCCCACATTCATTTGCCGAACTGCGTAACCCTACTAGTACCTTTCTCAGATGACACTGGGTGAAGGCGGGGTACACCCTGAACAGCTCGCTAGTCCATCACATATACTACCAGTCACACTTAGGGTCAATTTAAAAAAAAAAGGCCTAAGCGCAGGTCTGTTCTAGGAAACCCACGCACACACAGGACGACCATGAAAACTCCATACAGACACGCCCGAACACAAACCCTTCTTGCTGTGAGGTGGGCATGCTAACCGCTACATCACCATGTTGCTCCAAGTATCAATATTAACCTTTCGTATTGATGATCTGTTTGCCACGTTTCCTGTTTTCAGTATCGCGATATGATGACAGTCCTTAAAATTCACTGCTGAAAATAAATATCATAAGAAACAAAGAATTTTTCTAGACAGTCTGCGTAGTGAAAATCTGAGGTGTTGACAGTAGCGTCAATATGACTGACACATGACCACTATGCATTATACCTACACGTTTAATCCTTCATGCAATCAGGAGTCTTTTAGCCATCCCTTATGTTTATGTACACACATTAGCACCATAATAGACAATTCAGCAGCTAAAGGTTTTTCATTCAAATGAAACAAAAATCCCTGTGTGCACAACCCCTCGGCTGCAAAAGCAACACACCGATGGTTTAAAACAGTGTTTAATAAATAATTAGATAAGAACAATAACTATAACACCCCAGATGTACAGAAGGTTGGAGAGGGGGAAAATGAAAAAAGTTATCATCTGGGGAAATACGCTGACGGAGCTGTGGGTTTTGTACCAGCCATGTTCGAGGAGGGTTTAGGGATTTCTGTAAACAGACACAGAGTCTTTATAGTTGCTTATACACAGTTGCTTAAAAATCAACTCAGTGTTTCTGTCTGATATATTCTTTACCTTTGCTCAGGTGCATGCTGGGTACCAGGCCACGCAGGGGGATGCTGTCATCTCGTCTCTCAATATATTTTGAGTCCAACCCAAGTGGCTCCCCGCTATCAGACGAGGAGAAAAAGATCAGACTTTAATGTCTAGCTATATCTTAAACACTAACTGTGATTTTGTTTAAACTGTTACGGCTTTGAAACAATAAGGAAAAATTTAACGACCATTAGCAACAGCAACTAACTGGTGTGAGAATAAAATATGCTGATTTATGGTTAGAACCTTAAATAAACCTTAAACATTCTGAACTGCCACCTCCGTGAAATGCAGAATTTCTATCAGTTTTGTTTTATTTTTAATCGCTCAGGAGTGAACATGTAAGAAAGTAATAGATGACTCACTTCTCCTTATTGGAGGAAGACTGTGGTGCTGCCAGGTTTCCATTCCCTTCCACTGGAGATTTGGTGCTCATCGGGTTAAACTGGACCTGTCCATGAGTACCAAACACAAATACACAAATGGGTGATGACTACAGAATTAGTTATTAGTTACTACTAATTTAGTTAGAACAGCTTTAAGTTATACAGCTTTATATCATTAAATAATTTTGAATAAATAGTAATTTTTATAGTGTTTTTATAGTAACAGCTCATTTACAGGGTCTTATAAGGCACCCCGTAAGTAAAGAGGTAAAATACAGAGAGGTAATTATTACAAAATAAGTGATTGAGACCCCGATACACAACAGAAAGATCTTGAATAAAGGGGTTGATTTGGGGATAAAGACCAGCCCACTATATACAATCCAACTTATAATGTGGAATCATTTAATAAAATAATTAGACAAAATATTTATTCATTTTTTTTTTATTTTACTTTTTTTTACATTGATTTTCAGCACTGACGTGGTCCATAGTAAGGTTATGTTCTACAATTATACGCTGTGATTAACCAATCAGAGTCGAACATTCATGTAAGCTCTGTAATAAACAGCTTTGTTGACAGACAGGAGAATTTACACCTTGTGGATTCTCTGCACGTGAAAAGCTAAATTTGTGTCAAAAATAATGTGAAAAAAAGCTCTTTTCAGGATCGAAACTGTCTCGTAGCTATAACTGCATGCAACAATAAAAAAAGGCACTTTTAATAAAACAACTTTTAAAAATTGTTGGGTGATCTCAGAGGGTTTAAAGACTTCAGGATGCTTTAAAAAAATTCAGAAAAATCCAAAGAGGTCAATAAAGTGTTATTCTTGGTGACTGTATCCAGCTATGTATTTATACAGTATAGCAGAGTACAGACAGGGACCAGTGAACCAGCTTCTACAGTACATGAGCATTAGTGCTCAAACATCCAGCTATTCAAGTAGGTAAGCACAGCTTCACTTCACTTTGCAGTGGAAATATCCTCAAAAGTACACACAACATTGTCAGTAATTTTGCTGAAGCTGTGAAAAGATGAGAGTAGAGTTTAACTTCTGGCACAATAACTTTTAAACAGAAAAAAGGATTCAGTAGAAATCTGTGCTAGCTGTTAGCCTCAGCTTTTTGCCTCTTAATTTGTTTTAGTGCGTCTGGGCATTCTTCAAACTGACTGGCATGTCATTGTTTCTATAGTCTTTTTAAATTTGCCTGTAAACGCAAACTGCCATGTATAGAACACGCCAATCCCTGGCGACTACAAGATACACTACACTAACAATCATTAAAGAAATAAATACAGATAGAAAGACAGAACAGGAAAAGGAGCTTGCCTTCAATCCTGGGTTGGGATTGTGTAAAGTGAGGACAGAACGTGGCCCACTCGCACATGACAGAGGGAACGAGTGCTTGGAGTTTAACGTGGAGGTTATAGGGTACGGCTGGCCCAGGGACGAGAAAGTCTTACTGTCAAGCTAGAGAAAGGGAATGTCATAAACGCACACACACACACACACACACAAATCTAATAAAGTCCGACTGACTAAACATAGCCATGTGACTTCACTCATGATAAACTGATTTATGAGAGGAACAGAAACGAGCAAGAGGCTCTGTGAAGAGTGTGTGTTACCATGTTGTGAGGAGTCGGTCCAAGTCTCAGTCCAGCACCAGGCTGTGGTGTCTCAAACACTCCAACCGTGTCCTGCTTCCTGGACAGCTGGTTTTCATTCAGCTGCTTATTCAGCCATGATATCACTGCAGGCCAAGAGAACACATTTCAAAAAGAACTGATGATGATGTTTCAGCAAATCAAATGTTATGAAACATTTCACTCGGCAATTAGTCAGCCTATCCGAATCAGTTCGACTCCAACCTGCACTTCAGTTACAGGGAGTCCAATTCACAATGAAGGATGAGAACCATCATCATCATCATCATCTATTTCCGCTTATCCGGGGCCGGGTCGCAGAGGGAGCAGTCTAAGCAGGGATGCCCAGACTTCCTCCAGCTCTTCCGGGGGGACCCCAAGGCGTTCCCAGGCCAGCCGAGAGACAGTCTCTCCAGCGTGTCCTAGGTCTTCCCCGGGGTCTCCTCCCTGTGAGACATGCCTGGAACACCTCCCTAGGGAGGCGTCCAGGGGGCATCCGATAGAGATTCCCAAGCCACCTCAGCTGACTCCTCTCGATGTGGTGGAGCAGCAGCTCTACTCCGAACCCCTTCCGAGTGACTGAGGTTCTCACCCTATCTCTAAGGGAGCGCCCAGCCACCCTGTGGAGGAAATTCCGGCCGCGGTCTTGTCCTTTCGGTCATTTCCCAAAGTTCATGACCATGGGTGAGAGTAAGTGTGTAGATCGATCAGTAAATTGAGAGCTTTGCCTTTCAACTCAGCTCCCTCTTTACCACGACAGTCGGGTACATCAACCACATAACTGCGGATGCTGCACCAATCCGCCTGTCAATCTCGCGCTCAATCCTTCCCTCAATCATAAACAAGACCCTGAGATACTTGAACTCCTCCACTTGAGGCAGGACCTTTTCACCCAACCGGAGAGGACACGCCACCCTTTTCCAGTCGAGAACCATGGCCTCGGATTTGGAGGTGCTGATTCTCATCCCAGTCACTTCACACTCGGCTGCAAACTGCTCCAGCACACGCTGAAGGTCCTGGTTTGATGGAGCCAACAGGACAACAACTCCCACAAAAAGCAGTGATGAAATCCCGTGGTTCCCATACCGGACTCCCTCCGGCCCCTGGTTGCGCCTAGAAATCCCTTTTCATAAAATTATGAACAGGACCGGTGACAAACGGCAGCCCATCTGAAGTCCAACATGCACTGGGAACAGGTCTGACTTACTTACTCAATACAAACCAAGCTCCTGCTCCTGTCGTACAGAGACCAAACAGCCCTTAGCAAAGTGCCCCGGACTTCATACTCACAGAGCACCCTCCACAGAATACCACGTGGAACACAATCAAATGCCTTCTCCAGGTCACCAAAGCACATTTGGACTGGTTGGCCAAACTCCCATGCACCCTCAAACACCCTGTAGAGGGTAAAGAGCTGGTCCAGTGTTCCACAACTGGGACGAAAACCGCATTGTTCCTCCTGAACAATCGGCCGAATTCTCCTCTCGAGTACTCTGGCGTAGACTTTCCCTGGGAGGCTGAGAAGTGTGATCCCTCTATAAGTGGAACACACTCTCTGATCCCCGTTTTTAAAATGAGTGACCACCACCCCGGTTTGCCACTCCAGAGGCACTGTGCCCAACTTCCATGCAATGCTGCAGAGGCGTGTCAGCCAGGACAGCCCCACAACATCCAGAGACTTGAGGTACTTAGGGCGGATCTCATCCATCCCCCAACGCCCTGCCACCGAGGAGCTTATGAACTACCTCAGTGACTTCATCTCGGGTGATGGAAGCTTCCACCTCTGAGTCCCCAGCATACGCTTCCTCAGTGGAAGGCATGTCGGTGGGATTGAGGAGATCTTCGAAGTATTTCTTCCACCATCTGACAATATCCCCAGTTGAGGTCAACAGCCTCCCACGTGCACTGTAAACAGTGTTGGCAGAGTACTGCTTCCCCCTTTTGAGTCGCCGGACAGTTTGCCAGAATTTCTCAGAGGCCAACTGATAGTCCTCCACCATGGCCTCACCGAATTCCTCCCAGACCCGAGTTTTTGCCTCCCGGACAGCCCGTGCTGCCACTCTCTTGGCCTGCCAGTACCCGTCAACTGCTTCAGGAGTCCCACCAGACAACATGGCCTTGTAGAACTCCTTCTTCAGCCTGACAGCATCCCTTACTTCCGGATTCGGGTGCGGGGGTTGCCGCCACAACAGGCACCAAAGACCTTGCGTCCACAACTTTGAGCCACCGTGTTGACAATGGAGGCAGAGAACATAGTCCACTCTGACTCAACGTCTCCAGCCTTCCTCAGAATCTGGGTCTGCGGGGTCTGTCCAACTTCCTCCACCACCAGTGGATGGTGATTGGTTGACAGCTCACCCCCTCTCTTCACTCAAGTGTCCAAGACATGCAGCCAGAGATCAGATGAAATGACAACAAAGTCAATCATTGACCTCCAGCCTAGGGTGTCCTGATGCCACATGCACTTATGGACACCGTTATGCTCGAACATGGTGTTTGTTATGGACAAACTGTGACAAGCAAACAAGTCCAATAACAAAACATCACTCGGGTTCAGATCAGGGAGGCTGTTCCTTCCGATCACGCCCCTCCGTGTGTGGAGGTGAGCCTGACTATCTCTAGCCGGTACCTCTCAACCTCCCGCACAAGCTCAGGCTCCTTTCCCCCCAGCGAGGTGACATTCCATGTCCCTATTGCCAGAGGTTTGGTCCCGGGTCTGGGTCGCTGAGGCCCCCCGCTGCGACTGCTACCCAAACCACATTGCACAAACCCCACCTTAAGTGAAGTCAAATGGGATTGGCTTCAGTTTCCACTACAATCCTGAAAATTAAGTGTTACAGATAATGGACGGATGGGATACTGTAAAAAAAAAAAAAAACTATTTCATTAAAATAGTTATTAATCACATTAGTGCATTAGCTTTTCTCTAACTTTCATGAGGCAAAACCATGCCCCGAGCTAAACAGGAATGAAGTGTTGGTGAAGAGCCCAGCAGTGGCTCTCTGGCCTCTGTGGATTTTATCCCCAGAACCAGGGAAATAATGCTATAATCATTAGTATCATTCTGAGAAAATCAGTAGGACGAAGAACCGAATGGAATAAAACTAATTTATTATCTGTCCCAGTACTGAATACCTTTTCTATTTAAATGTCAACAAAGGCAAGCATCAAAATTAGCAAGATAACTCAAGCAACAAGGTAAACCTTTACATGAGACAGAACTGACACAGAATCTGGATTGAGGGAGAAATGTAAGTGATATAATGTACCATGAATATAATGAAATCCTTAAACATGTCAGTGCACATGCCCTAGTTATTATGACTTAAACTTCATTCATTCATTCATTCTCTGAACCTCTTATTCGTAATTAGGGCATTACTGTGTGGAGTTTGCATGTTCAGACTGTACACCCCACCCCCCAGGTTAGCCACCAGCCTCCCCATGACCCTTGCAGGATTAAAAGTTTCAGCCAATAAATGAGTGATGAGTGTTAGTGAATTAATGTGGGTGTTGGGTTTAGTCTGTTCTGCCTCTGAGCTCTTATGCCATAAATAATGTCATGAAATCAATCTGTGAACAAACAAGTTTTAAATATTTTATTTTTATGTTGCTAACATTGGACACATTTAAATTCCTAAATAAAAAACTTAACTTGGGCTTAACATTCAAGCACAACAAAGCAAATTAGATTGGAGGATTAGAACAGGGAGTCATCCTGGATAACTCATTTCTACAATAAAATGTTATGCATTTGATCTGGACTTCAGCACTATTTTTAAAAAGTTACAGTTTCAGTTTGGGGATCTGAGGAATGTAGTCGGTCAAGATGGACACAATCAACCCCTACAAAGAAAGAATTACAAATAATGCATTAAACATGCACAGATATTCTCTCTCTCCCTCCCTCCCTCTCTCGCTCTCTCCCTCTCTCTCTCTCTCTCTCTCTCTCTCTCT
>JBCNYG010000002.1:20607572-20626313 GCA_039654305.1 Porochilus rendahli | reverse complement strand
AGGATCGGAGGCTTTGGAGGGCGTTCAGCCATGTGAGAGTCAGAAGTCGGAATCAGGGAGGATCGATGTGCGATTTGAATCCGAGGTACTGACTGACCCTTACTGTGCAGGAAGTGTAAAGCACTGGCGATGTCCTGCACCACGGCGCTCACTTCCTGTTCACTAAAACGCTGCCTTCTGTGAATGTGGGTCAACAAGGAACCTAAAAACCCAACACACACACACACACACACACACACACACACACAGTAAGATTAATACGCTTAAAAACGAAGGTGTGTGTAAATAAGAACGAAGCCTCTGATGAACCTCCTCTGAGCTTCTCGAACACCAGGAAGAATCTGTCGTTTTCTTCAAAGAACTCCACCAGCTCCAGAATGTTCCTGTACAGGATGAGAGAAGATCAAATCCCTTCCGGATCAAGTCCCTGGATATCTTCATGCTATAAAGAGTGACTGTATAAACAGCTACGATTTTCTCTCATGGTTATAATAACTAAATATAATTTCTTAATTCCACCTTCGGGGATCGATGAATTCGACGATTATTTATCTTATAAACGCAGCTCGTCGTGTTACTGAGGAATCCCAACGCCTCCAGAACAAAGTCAATTATTACATGTGCATTAAAATAAACCTGCTGCACGATCTGATCTGTGGGTGTGTGTGTGCAAGTGTGTGTGTGTGTGTGTGCACACACACCTGTGGCCTTGACATTGATAGAGAATCTCCACCTCTCTAAAAACACGACTTCGGCTCAGTCCCGGCCTCTTCTCGATAATCTAGCACGCACACACATTTCATAATAGCAAAGAAAAAAACATTAAAAAAAAAAAATCATTAGAAATTTTTTCTAATTCCACAAATCCTTTTGAAAAGATAAAAAAACATACACAGTAGTATTTGTTATTATATGCAGCTGCAGAGTAAATTTAAGAGTATTTCATTCATTCGATGTGAAGCACAAGGAAAAATGTGAATCCCGATAAATTCCTGAATGAACAAAAATGCACTTTACATTTACAGCATTTGGCAGACGCTCTTATCCAGAGCGACTTACAAACATTTTTATACAACTGAGCAATTGAGGGTTAAGGGCCTTGCTCAAGGGCCCAACAGTGGTGATAGTGGGAATTGAACCGCTGACCTTCGGATCAGTAACCCACCACCTTAACCACTAGGCCACCACTGCCTATTCTATATTTTAATTATTTAATTCTTTATTTTTTTATTTTATTTGACACAGCAAAAGATTTTATAATTTTTTAAACCTTTCTGCAGTTTATACTGTTTTTATTGTTAAAATGAATGAAATAATCACAGTTGCTAAACTCAAGGCTGCATCAACCTTTAGCGTGAAACATAGTTCATCGTCCATCCACTAGGTGGCGGCAAACCTATTTCAAGCGTCATTCATGGTTTAAGAAAGACTGCAAGCTAGCATACTGCTAACAAACACTGTCAGAAGAGGAAAGTAAATAAAGTTAAAGAGGAAAAATCAGAAACAAAACTCATCATTTTGCTATGCAGGTTTTATGGTTGCCCTTTTTGATCTCGAAATTTAGTGGTGTGGCCCTCAGTGACGAGTTTAACACCCCTGGAATAGATGATTAAATATAAGCCTACATAAGTGTAATAAGTCTAACACACAGGGTGCGTCTGCAGAAGGAAACCTGAAGCTTAACGTGATTTCAGTACACGATTGTTTATTAATTATTAATTTCCCCTTTCACTTATTAAACTTTAAAAAGCTCTTTTATATTCTCTTACACTTTTCTTAAATCCCTCCATCAAAAAACTTTTCCTCCTGCTTCTCAGACATGTCAACACCGTGAGCTCACCTTTACTGCGTACTCTTTTCTTGTGCTCAGACTGACACACGTCTGCACGACTGCATACGCTCCTTCCCCCAAAACCTCGTCCTGCAGCCTGTAAACATCTGAACACAACCAGGAAAGAAAGCATGAGGGGCATTCAGGGACACAGAAATCTAACACAGTTAACAGATTATTAAAAAAAAAAAAAAAAAAAAAAAGTTCTAACAGGCTCAGTTCATTTTTGCGTGGTTAGCACGTCCACCTAACAGCAAGAAGGTCCTGGCTATGAGACCTGGGCTCCTAAAGTTTGCATGTTCTCCATGTGCTTGCATGGGTTTCCTCCAGGTACTCTGGTTTTCTCCAACACTCTAAAAACATGCACATTAAACTAATTGGTTGTTTCAAATTACCCCTAGGTGGTGCCTGTTGGCCCTGCAATGGTCTAGCAAGCTGTTGAGGGTGTACCCCGTCATTGCCCAGTACCTTGTTGGAATGTTACAAATATATTAAAGAAAAAATTTATTTTTAACGCCCTCTGCTGCCTGTATGAGAAACTGCAAAGAAAAAAGATCGAAACCCCTGACATTAAAGAAAAAAAAACAAAAAAACCTTTACCGGAATTGCGACTTCCATGCAACTTCAAACGTTTTTGCATGGCACCTGCTGTGTGGAAAAAAGAAGAAAATAGAAAAGAAAGTGTAATAATAATCTTAGCCTGCCTTCAAATCGTCTGCTGAAGCAGTCTGTGGCTCTGCAGCTCTTTTTCTTCTTGTTTCTCTTCTTAAAATCAGGGAAGTCCATGAGATCATGCAAGGTGTCTGGAGAACAAACAGCAAACGCACTGAGTGACTGCAATATTGGAAACTAAAGAATCCTAAGTGCCCCAAGTTTATTTAAAAAATTAACAGACCGAGAATTTTTCACGTTGTTGTCGCCGCCCAGTGGTTTGCAAAGGTACTGCAGCCGGTGCGCCAATCTATAAATAACAGCTAAAAAAAACCCCCATAAAAATAAATTAAAAATAAAACCCTCAGTTTGGGTTTCATCCCAGGACCACAATAAAGGCCCTGTTTATTCTACACCCAACCAAGTTCTTCATTACACACTCAATTAGGAATTATCTCAATTAACCAGTGCTTAATATTCTGTGAACCTGCAGGTAAGTTTATTAAATTATTAACTAATTTAAATATTACACATGCTTACCCAATCACCAAGCTTTATGAGTTAAACTCCACTTCACCCCAAATTAACCCAAACTAATATAAACACAATCTTTTTTTTTCCCGACATAAAGTAATGAGAAGAGGGTGTTGGGTCTCCATTTATAACCTCTTCTCCTAAAGTCCCGCCCATCCTCTGTTTCTATCCATTCATATCAGTCAATTAAAAATGCTGTAATTTGATTGGACATCGTAAAAATAGGGAGGAGTTATTCAAAAATTAAACCTAATTTTCTTTCTTTAATACTTTTTCCTCAAGTCTTAAGCAGAGGGATTTGAACCCTTTAGAATTTCTGTATAAATATGATTTTAAAAAAAGCATCAGATTTTCACATTTTCCTAAAAGTTCATAAAGAAAACCAGTTTAAACAAAAATATGACACTTTATCATTTATTTTTCAAAGAAAATTATCCACTGTTACATATCTGTGAGTAACAGAATCAGCCCCCCGTGTGCAGTAATCAGTGTCAACACACAAATTAAACTGAATTGAATTGAATCCCTTTGATAGTGGGGCTTGAACCCCCGACCTTGGGATATTGTAGAATTCTCTGAAATATTCCTACCATAGTCCACAAATATGAGCATTTCAGATTGCCCCCAGGTGTGAGTGTGAATTGTTATGTGTGTGTTGGAACAATGATTGACTGGCGAGCTGTTCAGGGTGAAACTGCCTTCACCCAGAGTCAGTGGAGATAGGCCCCAGCCTTCCTGCAACCCAGGCAGGATTGAACATTCAGCAAATAGATTGATTTATGAATGTACGGATATAAATAAGAATCCATTGTTTCATCAGTGATGACAAACTGTCCTGGCCCAGATGCAGCAAACAGGCGAAAACCATGATGCTATCGGCAATACAGAGACCGAACGGCCCGTATTCCATATTCCTAGAGCACACCACACAAGATCTTAGGATAGCCCAAGAGACACGGTCGAAAGCCTTTTCCAAGTCCACAAAGCACATGTGGACATGTTGGGCAAACTCCCATGCCCCCTCCAGGATCCCATAGAGTGTGTAGAGCTGGTCAAGAGTTCTGCAACCAGGACGAAAAGCACATTGTTCCTTCTGAATGGATGGAATGTCAGTTGTGGCAAACCCTAACAGGAGCATCCGAAAGACAGAAAAGATGAGCCATTAAAAAGCTAAAAACAGAAACACCCCGAGTCCAGGAATTAAACCCAGGGCCTTCCTGCTGTGGGGCGAAAGTGCTAATCACTGCGTCACCATGCTGAACTGAATAAGTTGATACTCGCCATGTATTCTTTAAATCATTAAGTAACTTTCTCTTTAAAGCCACACCTACTCTCTGTGATACACTAAAACACCACACAGAACCAGGAAGCTCTTTTTCACATTTGCTTTGTGTGTGCGTGTGTGTCTGAGTGCAGGAAAATGGCTGAAGCCAGTTTTTCAGTAGATCAGGACCAGTTCATTTGTCCAGTGTGTCTGGATCTCCTGAAGGATCCTGTAACTACTCCATGTGGCCACAATTACTGTAAGGTGTGTATTAATGGACACTGGGATCTAGAAGATCAGAAGAAGATCTACAGCTGCCCCCAGTGTAGAGAGACTTTCACTCCGAGGCCTGTTCTACGCAGGAACAACATGCTGGCTGAAGTGGTGGAGAAACTGAAGAAGGCTGAACTCCAAGCTGCTCCTCCTGCTCGCTGTTACTCCGGACCTGGAGATGTGGAGTGTGATTCCTGCATCGGGAGAAAACGTAAAGCCGTTAATTCCTGTCTGGTGTGTCTGGCCTCGTTTTGTGATGATCATCTTAAACCTCACTATGAGTCTCCTGCCTTTAAAAAGCACAAGTTAGTTGAAGCCTGTGCAGAGCTCCAAGGGAAGATCTGCTCTCAGCACGACAGACTGGTGGAGATCTACTGCCGTACTGACCAAAGCTTCATCTGTTACTTGTGTACGATGGACGAACATAAAGGTCATGAAACTGTATCGGCTAAAGCAGAAAGAACTGAAAAACAGGTGAGAACTGGATGTCATTATTATTTGTTCTTTTTAAAGTAAATTTGTACAAGTTCTATTTTTAATCTTATTTTTATTTAGCTGCTGTAGCTGGGTGTGTGACTGTCATTCACTATAAAATAAATTTGTATTAAAATCAAAGGTAAAGTGAACAGTAAACAGTGCACTCTAACAATCAACAATATTATCACAGGATAAAGCTTCCCATTCACTTTCTTCACCCTTCTTTAATTTTATATTAAATTAAAATGAAACAGAGTGGTGTCAAAAATTAAATGTATCGAATCCACAATGTCTTTCTGAAACCATTTTTTTTCACCATGATATTAATAAACATTACCATCTTTTTTTATTTCTACCGAAATCGTACTCCTTCTTCTGTTTTTAGCACTTGATCTCAGACATTTCTACTTTTTACCATCAAGATCATTCCTTTGATCACGCCATCCCGTTATTGTTATTGTAAACAGATATTAAACCAAAACAAGATGTAGAACAGGTGAATAAGAGATACTAAGCTAAGTTGGTATGGTTTCAAGAAAGCCTTTATAATGATCCACAATAAAGTGATAATGGAAGATAAATCACGTCTGCTATTCACATGTGGATAAGAAACTTTTAAGTTGTTAACTCTATTCAGTTTTTATTAGATGTGTAATATATACTTAACATAAATGGAAACGCAGCACTTTTGTTTTTGCTCCTATTTTTCATGAACTAAACCCAAAGATCTAAAACTTTTTCTATCAGAATCAGAATCAGAATACTTTATTGATCCAGGAAGAAATTATGCACATTTGTTACGTACCAAGTAAAGAAAATGATAAGGATAAAAGTCTCAATAAAAAAAAAATACAAATTACAAATGTCTATTTATAAACACACAATATACACACTGAAAGGTTACACACACATACACATACCACCCCCCCCCCACCACCACCACCACCACACACACACACACACCTGAGTGACTGAGCTACTCACCCTATCTCTAAGGGAGCGCCCAGCCACCCTGCGGAGGAAACTGATTTCGGCCGCTTGTATCCGCGATCTTGTCCTTTCGGTCATTACCCAAAGTTCATGACCATAGGTGAGGGTAGGAATGTAGATTGACCGGTAAATCGAGAGCTTTGCCTTTTGGCTCAGCTCCCTCTTTACCACGACGGTCTGGTACATCGACCACATAACTGCGGACGCTGCACCAATCCGCCGGTCAATCTCGCGCTCCATCTTTCCCTCACTCGTGCACAAGACCCCGAGATACTTGAACTCCTCCACTTGAGGCAGGACAAAATTGAATTGAAATGAAATGAAAATGAAAATGAATTGAAGGATGAGAACCACTGACTCAAACCTTACATTCATTCAGAAATGTTACTTTGGTTACAGTGTTTGCAAAAGGCAAATCATTTTCTGTGTGGATCGGTCTCCAAACACTTAAGCCTAGTTTCCAAAGCAAGCAAGAAAGAGACGCGAGTTTCTGAAGCGTGATTTTAAACATTTGCAAACAACAGCAGCTCCAGCGCCAACTAAAACTGAAGGGACGGTTCAGCCATAAGGCAGCAGGTCTGAAAGAAATACATCTAATAGAGCCTGCACCTTCTGATTAGTTAAAAGTTAATTTGCAAGCAATGCTATTAAGTGCATGTTTTTGCAAAGCCTATACTGAGAGGCAAATCCATTTATGTTATGGTGACCACAAACATGCTAGGTACCACAACATCTCCTGAGCCCACAACCTTGAATCCGTCACCTTATTCCACATGGATACATTACCGGGTTCTCATTTACATGCCAAAAAAAGATAAACAAATGAACAAATGTTTGAAAAACAAATACATTTTTTATTTTTAAATACAGCAACCTGGAATTAGTTTGTGTCGATATTAATGATCTAAAAAAGTTTAACGTGTTAGTCATTTGTTTTTTAATGAAGTCTCTTTAAATGTTCAGTAGTAGTGTTACCTGTCTATAGAACTAATCACTCTATTAGGGTCGTGGGGAGGCTGAAGCCTATCTTAGCCAACACTGCGCAAAGGCTGGGTACACCCTGAACAACTCACCAGACCATCGCACACAACCATTCACACTCACACCTAGGGGCGATCTGGAACAGCCAACTTGCCTAATGTGCATATCCCGAAGGAAACACATGCAACATGGGGAGAAAATGCAAACTCCACACAGAAACGAGACTTGAACCCAGAACCTTCTTGCTGTGAGGTGGACGTGCCAACCACTACATCACCATGCTTCCCACATAAACCTTAGATTCATTCATTACAAAAAAATATCTGGGACCACTAATAAAGCAAATTCCAATCCACACAAACACCACACCCAGAGATACATACCATTTTCATTCGTTTTCATCACCTCTCTGCTCTCATCCAGTTTTTGAACTGTGACCTCCAACTGCTCCTTTAACTTCGATGCCTAGAAGAACAGAGAGACATAAAGCAGTTAAATGTATAGTTGTGAAATCAAAGATGTTCATAAAATTATACAAAGCACTTAATAGGCATTTTTAAAAAAATAATGCATCCGAAGGTTGCAGAATCTTCTCTAGGGTACCAAGAAAGTGCATCATTTATATAAACTCTTGTACTTCTGGCAGATCTCGCTATTTCTTGGAGATGCTGAAATCCTGATCCAAAATAAAGTCTGTTTAACATAAAACATTAAACATGACGTTGATACTTTGTTAAGTGAGTTGGGGAGGGGGAGGGGCTTCCATCCTCGGCTCCCCACATTTTGTCCTGGGTTTGAGTGATAATTCAAAAAAAGCAGTGTTCTCTGATGTTACAATGCAGGCCCCCTGCTCAAACTATTTAAAGTCTACTCCATCCTCCCTTAAAAAACTAAATCCAAATTACTGATAGAAAACGCTTCACCTCGTCCTCCTTGAGTCTCAGCCGGTGCTGTGTGTCCTGGAGCTCCCTCTGCTCCTTGTGCAGTCTTTCTGTCGTCTCCTGCAGCACTTTCTCCTGAGATACAGTCACCGTGTTCTTCACCTTAATCTTTCCCACCAGAGCCTTCAGATCGCCCTGCAGCTTTTTAATGATACCGTTCGCCTAACGGAAACACGCACCCATGGCTCGGCTCAGTATTTCAAGCATTTAAACGTTAATACTAATAACTATCCATGCTAACCAAGATTTGTGACTTTCGTTAGTAGATTAAGACACTATCACATGCTGATTGGTTGAATCGTGCTGAAAATAAGCCAAGTATCACTTAATAAATATCTGACAAACCTTAATAAGCTCCTCTGATAAGGATTTCACCGTGGACTCCAACTTTCCAATCTGCAGCTGTTTACTCTCTGCAGTTTCCTCAACAGAGTTCTAACCGTAATAATAAATAAACAAATATTACAAAACAGCACTAATGACTTTGCTGATTACCTATCTATAATGGAAGTTGTGCAGACTTGTGTTAATACATTAGCCCAGTGTTTCTATAGCAACAGCCCATTCACAGGGACTTTTACAGCAAATGTCTCAAAGAATTCACTGAAATATTTTATCGTAGTCGTCTCCGTGGTCAGTGTTTTGTAACAGTTATATATTTTCACACATTTCTCAGCAATGTGTTCATTTTCCTATTAACTCCCAAAAAGACTGGCTGGTTCATATTTCTAAGATTTACATTTATAAAGAAACTTTAAAAAAAATCCCATGATTTGGTGAATGACATGCCGCAGCCACCTGTGATCGGGGGTGCATGGGAGCCAATTGGCTGAGCTCCCAAGGGAGGGAGGGATGGCACAGCGATCACCAACCAATCCATGGGCATCTGTGTGCTCATTCGTACAAAAGGGGCGGACAGTGCTTTCCCTCAGAGTGTGTTAGGTCACCTCCAATCGCGGTTCATTAAAGATGCGGGTGGAAGCATCGCACGTCATGGAGGGGGCATGTGCATGCTTATACCCCTCCCTGGTTAGTGATGGGCATATATAATGGGGATGCAATTGAGAATTGGATACAACTAAAATTATGGAAGAAAAAAAAATACAATTGTTTATGTAATATTTAAATAGAGTGCTCAAACTATTTTTGAGCACTCTATGTAAAAAAACCCAAGATAGACACATATATACAGTATGAAAATTAATTTAAAAAAAAACCAATCATGTTACCTTTTGCTGCTGCGTGGCCTCAAGCACCTCTTTGGTTCGCAGTACGAGCTGATCTTTGTCTTTTATCTCTTGCTCGAGCACAGCTACTCGAGTCTGTAGCTGGTTAACCAGTCGCTCTTTTTCATGACATTCTGTATCGAGGGTGCTGTTTTCCCTCCGGAGAGACACCACCTGCTGCTTCGCCCTCTGAGACTCCTGCAGAGAAAACATTGCAAATACAATCAGAAGATGCAGAGCAGCTACAGGACTCTACAGGGATGGATTAGAGCAAGGGATAAAAACACCCTGCGGTGCTGTTACAGAAAAATAATCAATATTGGGGTGGAGTGATGATGCAAATTTACCATAGGCACCATCAAGATGTAGACTTTCCAGAACCAGTACTCTGTTCTGCTACACAAAAGCCTGACTCTTCTAAAGAGCAGAAACTGGAGCCTTCTGTTTAATAACACCCCCCTCCAGAAAACTTCACCAGATCTACACTACACCCAGTTTTATTCAGTATATATAGTTTATACAAAGTGCCTGGCCTGGGAATGAAGGTTTACCACTGAATCAATAGCATTACAACCAGCATATAATCCTATCCATCTACAGAACTGCAGATCTACACAATTAACTCATTAAAACCTGGAGTATTAAAACAAAAACCTCACCTCTTCGAGACCAAGCAGTTTGGCTTTCAGGTCTCGGATGGTGGAGTCGCTTTTGTACTTCTTCTCCGTGAGCTCCCTGTTGGAGGTCTCCAGTTCAGAGAGTCGAGTTTGAAGCTGTTGTGTGCTACGCTGATGAGTCGCCTCCAGTTCACGCCTCAACTGTTCATTCTGCTGCTGCAGTCTCGTCTGGATCTGTACATGTACGAATACACTGAGGTGGTACGTGTTCCCCCGTGCCGTTACCTCACTTCTGACCTTTTCCCAAAAACGGATTAAAATGCACTCTCCACTTATTTATGGGTTTTGTTATGTACACAAGGACGTGCCATGAAATGTTTCTTCCAAGATTTACGTTACAAAGATGAACATTCCTTCTGTTTATTTTCACCACCGGCATGTGTTTTTAAATTTCTGATTAATGCCCTGTAAATAATCCTCTCTCACTCATTTTCTGAACCACATAATCCTATTAGGGTGAAAGGGAGGTTAGCGCCTATATCAGCTGACATTGGGCGAAGGCGGAATACACACTGAAAAGCTCAGCAGACCATCGCAGGGCCAACACACACACACACACACACACACACACACACAGGAGCTATTTGGAACAGCCAGCTAGCCTAACGTGCATGTTTTGGGACTGTATGAAGAAACTGGAGTACCCAGGGGAAATGTGCTGTGAGGGTGCCATGCTAACCACTGCGCCACCATAAAAATTCCTACCTTTCCCTAAAACAAAAGTTTTTCAGTCTCAGCTTTACAGTGAAGTTTTGGTTTACGGTTTTTACCTCCAGAGCTTTTTCACGCTCTGCTGTGAGGTCATGTGTATGCCTGCTGGACAGAGTAGTTGTCTGTGAAGTCCATTCAGAGCGCAGTTTGTCCAGCTCCCGACTCTTCTCAGATAACGTCTGAAACAAAGACAAAGTTCCGTATACAAGGTTGAATCTCAATAATGATTTTTTCCCCCTAACTTCATAGCTTGCTGTACCTGCTGTGCATAGTTTAGCTGACGAGTCAGATCCTCTTCGGTCTTCTTGAGCTTTTGTTGGAGTTGCTCCTGTTCCTCCTGAGAACAACAAATTTACTCATGACTCTTTCATTTCCTCAGAATGGCATACTTATCCCTTATACCCTTATCATCTCAAGACTAGACTACTGCAACTCACTCCTGGCAGGTCTACCTTTGAGCTTGTTTTCAGCCTTTCCAAATTTACACCACTTCACTGCTATGCTCTCTGCATTGGCTTCCCGTAGCTGCTCGCATCGGATTTAAAACACTAATGCTTGCTTACCAAGAAAAAAATTTTTTAAAAAAGGACCTGCACTCCTAGACTTGTCCCTCATTCTACCAAGGGACAAGGGAAAAGTGCATCTAAACTCTTCTCAGTTCTGGCTCCATTGGTGAAATGAACTTCCTCTGGACGTCTGGACAGCTGAGTCACTAGGTGTCTTCAAACGACGACTGAAAACCTACCTTTTATGGCAGTACTTAGATTAGCTTAGCACTATGTTTTACATATACATACACACACAAACACACACACAACATGTACCCGCTGAGTTTGACTGACAGTATACTTAGTCTGTGTCCAGACGAACCAGTATAAGAGTATATTTACTAACATTGACTTTAAAGCATTTCTGTAAGTCGCATCATCTCCTGTACCTTCATTGTGGCCAAACAGGTAGCCAGATATTTCTTTATTTCCACATCTGAGCCAGGGAGCAGTTTGAGGGAGAGGTGTGTGAGGTGTTTGAAGGCGTTGGTCTCTACGACGTTCAGATTAGCAGAGCCATGGTTTAGTGCAGACGACGAAGAGATAAGCTGCAGCAAGAACCTACAAAACAAAAAAATAAAATAAAAATGTATAACAAATTATTTTGTCCATAGTAGAATGTAGATTGCGTGTATATACACAACACCTTCACATAGCCAACAGTGTTTTTCCATCCAAAAAAAAGAAAGACAAAGGAAAAGCTCTACGAGGTGTATAAACTTAAATACACTGGATTTTAAAAGTAACAGGAAAAACAGAGAAGAGTGTTTGTAACCAAAACAAACATAATGAGCAAAACATAGCCAGTGCTGTTCTAGAGATTGTACACCGTGGGTCAATGTTTGGTGAAGGGGACGTACAACTTTTGGGCAATGAAAGAGTGCCTTTCCGAATTTACCAAGTTAGTGTATAACAGTTTGCACTGCTTAAACATGATGCTTTATGGATTAACAAATACTAACTGAAAATATTACCATTCCAAGAAAAGGTTTACTTGCAAAATAGATTCATTCAATCCCATGCAGCCATGTAGTCATAATGTACTTTTTACTGTATATTATTATCATTCTCTGGTCACCTTGGATTTTCTTTGCTCTGTTCAGAAATGCACTGTTCCAACAGGTCTATGAACTTCTGAGGAAAAGCACTGAAGTCTATCAGGAGACCCTGCTGGACTTTTAAGCTGTCTCAATTAAAAAGGAAAAAAGAAAAGTAGGCTTATTTGAGATTTTCTCATTACAGTGAGACGAAAATTTATTAAGAAAAAAAAAACATTTCTCCAATTACTGTACCTTTGAAAATCCTCCTCAGATATGACAAGGTTATACAGGAAGTAAAGATCCGCATCATCAGTAAGCCTCACAACCAAATCCTAAAGAAAAAAATCCAAAAAGATCATCGCAATCATAGGAAAATAACAGACATTTTGAGCTTCAGTATGATAACTGTAACTCCGCTTCCTCACACCACAGTGTCACTGATTCATTTTCTATATAGTGTTTCATTCTTTCCATTCATATGACCTTCACCATACAGAATTTGGTTTAGAAACACTTACCCGCCTGTGGATGGGGTTTGAAATGAGCTGCAGTTCAATACTGACCCTGATAAATGCTCGCCTACAAAAAAAATTATTAACAAAAATTGTGACATATTCGTTAAGAACATCCAGATATTTTTTCTATAATTATTAATTAATTTTTACAATCACTAACTCATTATTTAAATTATTGCACAAATTTGAGATTTTTTAAGTATTTATGCTTTTAGGTAATATTATATTTTAAACAGAAGAGATCAGTTAATATCTTTATCATATTTTACACAGAGACACCAAGTAGCCATAACATTAATCCCACTGACAGGTGAAGTGATTAACTTTGAGTATCTTATTACAGTGGCACCTGCCAATAAGTGGGATGTAATATGCAGAAAGTGAACAGTCATGTCTCAAGTTGATGTGCTGGAAGCAGGAACAAATGGCAAGTGAAAGGATCTGGGTGACTTCTGACAAGTTCAACATTGCAAAGGTTAAACGACTGGATCAGAGGATTTCCAAAATATCAGATCTTGTGAGGGTACATTTAATCTCCTGGGACACAGTGTTTACGAGCATGTACAAAAAGTAAGGACAACCAGTGCCAGGGTCATGGGTTCCCAAGGACCACTGACGTGTGTGGAGTGAAGGCTAATATGTCAGATCCAATCACACAGCAGAGCTATAATAAAAGATTGTCAGAACATACAGTGCCTCACAGCTTGCTGTACATGGGACTACATAGCCACGGACAGTACAGCAGCCCTGTTCACTGCCGAAAGCACCTACACTGGGAACATGATTATCAAAACTGGATAACACGCCAATGGAAGGAAGTAACATATTGGTGAATCTCAAGTTCTTTTACATCATGTACATGGCTGGGTGTGTGCAATTCACTTAACCGGGGAGATATGGCACCACAGTGTATATTGGAAAAAAGGCAAGCCAGTGGTGTTGTCTGGTGTCACCGTTATGTTATCTCCGAACAACACAAAAAGAAGTTTTGTGGTCCTTTTTTGGCACAGGGGACACACCAGCCTTGATCAGTCACCTGATAACATAACGGTGATGCCAGCCAAGCAAAGCTGCAGTGTCTTTATTGGTGATTTAAAAAAATATTTTCCAAGATTAAAATACAGCTCAGATAACTCACATATTTCTATTTACATACATAGTTTATACTTTCTGAGTACAAGAAATAATTTTATTTCCAACTTTTTTTCTTCTTCTGTGTCATCTTTTCAAATCTTTTTATAGTAAAAAAAAAAAAGCGCACTGGAAAGCAGGCAATTATATTTGTAATATGTGCTACAATGTTACAATCCAAAGTTCCAATGTGAGAGTGTCCTTGTTTTGAAATGTACGGATATTAAATAAAATACTAGACAGAACAAACGAAATATTACATTTTAACTAATTAATAAATTTCATTAAAGGGTATGAATAGTGTAATAAATCATTTATTATTTATATATAATAAATTTTAATATATTTTTATTAATATTATTAGACATATATTGTTAAATTTTAACAATTACAGTGAAAAAAGAAATAATGGCCAAAAGAATGAACATTTGATACTTTAATCTGGATTATTTTAACTAACTCCGCACCCAGTGAACAGCTGTGCTGTTAGCGATAATTAGCATTAGCATTAGCATTAGCATTAGCATCCACACGGTTAGATTTGTTTACCTGTCATCGCAGTCCTTACACTTCACGTGCACCTGCAACGTCTTGTTAAAAAGCAATTCCATCATTCTTGTTTTACATCAAAAAGCAAAAATACAATAAATCATACGCCAAAGAATTTCTTGTTCAACTTCAACCAAGAGACTTAGTTGTCAACGGCAGATTTCGAGTTTGGCGCTTCGCCTCCCGCTAATGGCCGCTACAGCCGGAAGTGATGCTACCATCAACATGAACACTAAGGCGTTCCAAATCCGCTTTAAAGTGCCCTACCTAGCGCATTTCGACTGTTTTATCTATTACGTGATTCGAGCCACACATTCCAACTCCTATAACCACAAAATGCTATTTTTATCAATATTTTTTAGGAAAACTATTTATTGGACGAAACAGGGATGTAGTAGTAAGGCAGCTTTGTGATCTGAGTGCTAAAAAGTTAGATTTATGATATCTCAAGTACATGTCAGTGCATAACTAGGGCACTAGGAAGTGGTTCGCCAATAAATTTGGAATACGGCCTGTGCTTTGTGTACGATTTATTAACTCGCAAATAAAAATAAATTTTAAGTCTTTATTTTTATAATTACAATGGCCAGTGTCGGTTTATTAACAGCTATTAGGAATAACAATTGGGAATAACAAACAATTAAACAAATAAATAAATCCCAGAACAAAGGGTTCAACAAAACACCCGGTGATTGGTGAAGCGTCAGGGGTCAAAGGTGACGCACATAGAAGCGGCGCAGCAAGGAGTTTGAACATGGCGGTGAGTTACATTGCTTTCCTTTTCTGTTGATGGCGCGTTTAAAGCTGTAAACTTTTTGTATTTACAAAGTAAATATGTTCTAATAAGTATTTATATCCATCTAAAGTAATCCAGATTTATGTCCAGGATAACGCTAGCCGTGTGTTAACTTTAACAACGTTAAGTGATTAGTGCTTGATGTGTTGTGTTAGCAAGCTAGCTAACAATGTCCTGTGTACCGGTAACGTTATTTATTTATTTTTATGCTGAATTTTTTTAAAATATTTTTTGTTTCTGGAGGTGTTAAATACATGTATGTTTTAAATTTTAAGAGAAATCGTGTATTTTAAATAAAACTTATTAGTCCCAAAGCAATGAGTGTCAGGGATTTTTATATTGTTTTCTTAATAACGTTACAGCTTCATAATAAGACTCAAAGCTGTCAGCTGTCTGAGCTTCGGCTTCTGGTCTAATGAGCCAGCAGGGTTTGAAAACGTTAGTTTTTTGTTTGTTTGTTTGATTTTTTCACATTTATTTTACTTTAGTTTGTACACTAGGACTGGGTCACATTGTACCATGTAGTGTAGTGAGCTCATATTGCCATGTGATTTTATAAATATGATAAAATAAGTGAGGTTCTCTGAGGCACTGTTTTTGAATCTTTGCAGCCTTAAGATTTACAGTCATATTGTATTGATTTGCCTGATGATACTTCTGCTCTGCTGTTACAGGACAAGGAGAAGAAGAAGAAAGAGAGTATATTTGACTTGTCAAAGTACATCGACAAAACAATCAGAGTAAAATTTCAAGGGGGACGTGAAGGTATGTTGCTGCTGTTAACTGTTACATTCACCTTTTCTTGCTTTCTTTTGGATCATGATTTCTTATATGAATAACCAGTCAAATTGTTCAGTCTTTCATTTATTCCACATGAACACAATGTCACAAGTACGCCTGGAATGATGTGTACATGCATCAAAAAAAAAATTATATTTTATTTAGAAACCTATTTTTATAGTTTAGAAATAAAGTTTTCCTAAAATTGAGTCATCTTTAAGTGACCACAACAATATGAACATAGTTCCTCATTCAGTTTTCAGCATTTTATAACTTTAATTTGAATCCTCTTTTGCTTCACAGCGAGTGGTGTCCTGAAAGGGTTTGATCCTCTGCTGAACCTGGTGTTGGATGGTACGATTGAGTACATGCGTGGTAAGTATTGAAAACCGCCAGGCTCTCAGGTTAAAAAAAAAAAAACTACAGTACTCTGCGAGTGAGTACACACAATACTAAATAACCGTAACCACATGAGCAAGTTCAGAAACACATCAACATTTGTTATAAACAGAAACAGAATGAGTGGTCCTTACTGAACATGTGCTGTTGACACAAAAGGCAAACTTTTCAGACTGTTATTTTGTTAGTGTCGTGGAAAAAAAAGATGTGCTTCGTTTTGTGTTTTCTGATTTGTTTTTGGTGTTTTAAATATGTTTAGCCCTTACTGGTCAACTCTAGAAAACTCAGCTGTAAATGACTTTTTAAACTTTTAGCAGTTGTAGGGGAAGATGAGGGAATTATATAATATAATGTTGCTGTGGATAATACCACAAATATAGAAAGTGAATTTGAGCTGCATTCATAGAAGAATTAAGAGAGGTTTATCTCTTCAAGAAGTGTTTTTAGCTTAAAATGTTTGTGTGACTGGTCTCCCCATGCAGACCCGGATGATCAGTATAAATTGACGGAGGACACCAGGCAGCTCGGCCTCGTTGTGTGTCGAGGGACAGCTGTTGTCCTCATTTGTCCTCAAGACGGCATGGAAGCTATTCCCAACCCTTTCATACAGCAGCAGGATGGCTAACACACACACTTTCTCTGTAACAAACACGTTCACACACAAGTACATATACAGGGCTTGTGTCTCTTTTCTACAAGAAGTTTTGGTTGATCAAATGATTGTGTTGCGTCCAAATTTGTGGAATCTGAAGTCATCATGTGTAACACAGAGGGTTTTTTCCTGGTGGTAACCTTACTCAGGAAATCTTTTTAGTTTGTTTTCTAAACATGGGTTCAAGTTAAACTGTGTTGTGTCACATGATTGTTGTGTATGACTGCACATAGTGCAATTTTATTTTTACTCCTTATTTTAATATTATAATTAAATTGGATGTTCATAAGATTTCTGGAATTGGTTCGTTCTTGTTTTGGTCACTGTTTTTTTGCCAGATGAAAAAAAACTTTGTTGTTGGGCTATGACAGAATATGGGTGCAAGGGGTGGATATATGGGACACAAGGGGTGTGTTTCAGATAATGGGAGAAGAAAATCTTTTAACATGCTCGGTTACCTGATGATTCAAAAGGAATGAAGGTGGGCTGCAGTTTGTCATTTAGATGTGTAGAAACGAAACCTGTATGAGTGTTAAGCTTTAAAAACAAAAGAGGTATTAAAATGTAAAGGTATTATTAAAGTAAGCTCATTAAGCGTGTGTTTAAATCCACCCCACCCCTGTGTACATAAGTTTATGCATTTAGTGTGGAATTGAAGATCTTTCTACCAGTGTAGTTTCAAATGTCTTCACGATCACCTGGTCCTTAGCATGATGTAACTGTACATGAAGTCATTATTTTGCAATGAGCTGATTAGTATAACTTAAAATCTAATTAACTCAAAAGAGGGGTAATAGCAAGACTACACAGAATCATGTTTGTATAGTTGGTGTGTGAGTTTAATGAAAAAAAAACAGCTGCAGATGTAAAAATCAAGTTTTATTATGTAGGAAAAAAGTCAACAGGAGTTTTGTCTCTTAATTTATTGGGTGTATAAAAGAACTTACGAAAGAAGTTGTAACGTAATCTTGACATGTGATTTGGTCAAATTAAGATGCGTATTATTTACACAGCATCAAATCCATAAATAACACAGAATCATTTCATTTTCTTATAACTTATAACTGGTGTTACCCAACTTCTGATGTGCAATTCCAAGTTGACTGACTGTTTTGTGTGAGGTGTCAAGTTTGCATGGAGTGTTACATGCTCTACCAGTCACTATATGACTTATCTCTGGTTTCTAACCACCTCATCTACACATGACCCTTTGACATGTAGGTACACTTCTAGTCTGCACAAATTAAATGTAAAAAAAAATCTCTTTTCTTTTTTTTTTCCCCCAAACATTTGGCTTTAGCTACTAAGGTTAGACTGCCGTTACGGTTCCCGGGTAGGCATTGTGTAATGAGCTACAGTAATCAATATGTAAATGGAGCTCTTCACTAAGATACAGTACAAACATTACTGGGTGTGTCTACTTTAAAGCTGCAAGATACTCCTATTGTTTTAGTTGAGCTTAAGATGATCTGAACAGGTGCTTGTTGGAGTTTTGTTTGCAGGGAGGAGGATGCTAGATATCTGATATTCTTGATTGTCTCACTCAGTTGCACACCCCACAGTGGGGCTGAACCTAAAGGAGCAGTTTTAGTTTTTCACCAGCTTTATTTTTAGTAAGAAGTGTGGACTTGACTCTGATGCATGAGCCAATGGTGAGTAATGATGGTTTTACTAAAATTCTCAAAGATAAATAAATAGAATATTAGTCTGTTAAGTGTTCACATGTCTTGAATTTTAAGGTAGACTAAACATCAGAAATGTTTATATGTTTATAT